>CAJQZJ010013817.1:4216902-4239584 GCA_907164525.1 Lophiomys imhausi | reverse complement strand
CTGAGCCTTTAACAATTCATTTATTTCCTGAGTACTATGGAGATATCCTCTCCTGAGAAGGAATATTTCAGTCTGAAGGAAATAGCTAAATAACAAATACTAGAATTGTGTGAGTGTTCTTATAGCTGTGTGATGTTATAACAATTCATAACTAAGAACACTAGGCCTAAAGAAGACAAGCGTCTTGCCTAAGAGTACACACTAAAACTTTGAATCTCATTGCTTGAATAAATAAATGTAAACTTTCATATATGGCATCTTTCTAGCTATCACCTTTAATATGGTTGAATATGTGTGAACTATATATATGACATGTGAGTGTCTATACATATATATGTGAGATATGTATAAGTCAGAAGTTTTTTTAACCATATGTCTGGGTAAAATTAAGAAGTATAACTTAACTTCACATACTGTGCTTCTATGACTCAAGATGTCTAACTGAAAGGAACTCGGTATGGTTTATATAATAGTGGTAATGGAAACAATCTCAAGGGAAGAATAAGTCGGTGTGAGCCTATGTAGCATTAGGATTTCACTGATGTTGAAGAAACAGTTTCACACACTTACCACCTCAAGAAATACACACAGGACAGTGATGGACACACAAATTAAGGTTCCATTGACACTCTATCAAGTCACCAACAGAATCATGAACCACCTACTAATAAGTGTAAATAAGTAAAAACATAAGTCTTATTGTTCATTACAGCCACTCTCCTGTAGAGCTTTAATTGCTAACTTCACATAGCCTATAGTCACCTATGAATAGAGACTCAAAGAAGAGATTGCCCAGATCAGAATGGCCTGTAGGCTTGTGTTTGGAACATTGTTTTGATTGTTAATTGTTATAGAAAGTCATTATTCTTTGACATATGGTTCTGACAAGTGTAGGAAACCTAGATAAACATGATCATTTGATTAAACAAGCAAGCAGTTATCATATAGTTTGTACGAGGTTCTACTGTAACTTTTCTCAATAATGGACTGTGACTTGGAAGTATAAGCCAAGTAATACACTTTTTTCTCCACAATTTCTTTTTGGTCAGAGTGTTTTATCACAGCAATAGAAATGAAAACTAAGGAAAGGAATCGCAGACACTCAGACAGTCACCTAATCTATATCCTATCCTCCAAAAGTACCCCAGGTTTAGAGAATCTTTGTGGGGCCTTACTATTGGAATCTTATTACTGCCGTGCAGGGTCCCAAAGCAAGAGGAAGCTCTTAGTCATCATGTGACTGATGAACTGAGGGGAGCTGATATGCAGGGGCACTCCACACCGGAGGAGTAGGATAGGTGGCAGAGGGGGTAGAGGGTGGGAGGGTGTGAAGGATGGGACCGGAGGGGAGGAGGGAGGGAACTGTGATTGAGATGCAACTTGATGAAATAAATAAACAAACAAAAAAAAACAGAGAAAAAAGAAAGGATTGCAGAAAGATCTCTGGTGGGATTGCTGTCAAATTGGGTTGTTAGTATGCCAAAATGAACCTGAGCCCCCAAAGAGGTAGCATCTTTATGAGTTACAAATGTCCCAGTCAAAGCTACCTTATGTGACTCCAGAGCTTCCTCACCATAGAAGCCCTGCAGAGTGAGTCCCATGATGTCCCAGGGGAAGAACTGCGGATCCTGTGTTTACTTTCTCACTGTCATCCTCCCTGATTTTCTGGACAGATTGTTTCTTATCCAGTCTGGTCCAACTTTACAAGTGTCATTCCTTCTTACTGTTACAATTTGCTTATTTCTGTTGGATTTGTCATGGTCATCCTGATACCTAAACCACACAAAGACCAAACAGAGAAAGAAAATTTCAGACCAATTTCAGAACATTTTTATCTTTTAAAAAATCTGTGTTAGACAAAAACATTTTGGTATCTTCATTTTATAGATGAGATACTTGAAACATAGCAAAAAAATATGCTCATATTTCTGTAAGGAATTAGTATGAAGTTAGATTGCTTCCATTCTATTCCAATACTAAACCAAAGCTTGGTGTCTTTGTTGCCGTGTTGGAAACCATGGCAACATAGTCTTGAGCAGAACACTCTTATAGAGGGCAAGGTTATGAGTGACAAAAGAGGAAGGCTTTAATTTTCTATAAATCAATATTTCTTCTTACTTTTAGTGATTTGTACAACTTGTGAATGAACTCTAGGACAAAATATACATACTTCTTCCAAGATATTTCCCCTAAAGTTATTTCCCAGTCAGTCATTTGCTGAATTTTATAATTTAGCCTTTTAAAATATATAGAATGTATAACTTTTTCTCTCAGTGGCTATATTCAGTAAATGAGTTAAATATTTTGAGTTTCTGATAGGATTGATAAATGAAGGTTCAGTTTATTTTATGAATAATTTCACAGTCTACTTTATAGTTTAGGCAAAGAATAAATATCACCTCTGTTGTATAAAAAAAAAATCCCAACATATATCTTATCCTTTCATTTTGTTAATTGTTGGTTGAGTATACATATTTTGTTTTAAGCAAGGGTGTTAGAACTTTTTCCTAATTTTTATCCTTTCCAATCCTCTGTAGATACTGCTGCATCACAACATTCCTATAAGACAAATCAGTCCTTGGTATTTTCTACTTGAGTTACATGTTTCCTTTAATTGACTCATCTTTTTCCTTGGTGAATTTCATTTTATTCTTTGCCTTTCATGCAAAGCTTTTTATGAGCAGATTCCCATGAGCTTCTGCAGATTCCTTTCTTCACTTTCTTTGAGTTCATAATTTGTTCTTCCCAAACTGAGCTGTTTAAATAATCTCCAATCTCTGAGTCCATTTACTATCTTTGTACCAGTGTTCTAACGCTCAAATACATTTAAAGGTCAAGTGTAAATGTTCATCATACTGCACACATGCGGAAGCAGAGAGGAGTGGAATTGTGGCATGTGTATAGAAGAAACATCTCAATTTCAATTTGAAAACCTATGCTGAGACTAAGCAGAACTGATTTTGCAGGCATATGGGTTGTAAAACTTGACCTTGTGTCTATATGTGCTATTTCACCCATTACTAACACCTGCATTTCCTTCTACTTTACCTCATTTACTCTGATTCTTCAGTATTTAATATGAATAACTCCTCACTTTGAGTGTATCCTTCCATAAAGTGCTCCTTCTGAGTGTCTCATCTCTATCTCAATGGAGATACTTAAAGGAACATGTTAACTATATCTTATTTACATTAGATTTCTGGTATCTTCCATCCATTGTTACTCAATATATATGCAAATGAGTGGTCCTAAAAGTAAATCTATTCAGGGTTGAATAAGATTAATGATCACAAATGAATGGCTTGGATATAGAGTACTTAGCCATATACCTAGACTATATGTATGAACAGAGAATGAGGTTTTCCATCAATTTCAACCTATCTCCTAAAATAACTGATTTCTACTATTCTGATACCATACTTTCCTTCACATGCTCCATGTTCCACTTCTCACTTGGCTGAGTATCAGCAACGGGAGCTCAAGCAGCAGCAAAACCTTTTATTTCTAAAATCACAACTGCACTTTTGTTTTTCATTGTTTTGTGGGTAATTGATTTTCATTGAATGGTATATAATAGAGAAATGCCAACACATCAGAGTTCCATTTTCAAATAAATGCAACATTATAAAAAGCAATTAAATATGAAGATCATAATCTTTTCATCAGCAACAATCTACATGTATATAATGCAGCAAGTTAGAGAAGATAATGGGATCATAATTGGCTTGGAAAATGAGATTGGTGGAATAATACCATGAGATGGGCTTCAGAAAAGATGAAGGAAAGACATTTTCAAGGTCATTGGTGCAAAGAAATGAGAAAATGGCTATTAGAAAGACTGCTTACAGGAGATGTGCCTTAGGGAGCCCAATGACAAACTGAAATGGAGGCAAGAACAACCGAAACACCACTTACATCTAGGAGAAAGAAATGAAGGACTCACTTTTCCCCCCTTGAAAAGCTGGGTACCTTTTAAGTAATGGGTGCCAAAAAAAAAACCTAGGCAACCACAGCTTTATTGAGTAGCAAGGAATCAAAAATAGGAAAGAAGTGAGCTTCCAAGGCAGATTAGTGAAGGGAATAAGGGCATCAAGCTGCTGCATAGTTAGAATGAGATCATTAGAGGAACATGATTATAATCAAGCTACTTCTGTGTTTGACATCATGATCCCACATCTGCCTGAGACTGCAAGCACTGAAGAGACTGCTGATTCAAATTGGGAAATGTGTTAATAGAACATTTGAGCCAGATAAAAAAATTATGCTTTGAATTAAGAAATGAGTGTGCCCCAGAATAGAGAGAGCATTGTTGTAGAAATGGGTTCACATGGTAGTGTCTCCCTTGACAGCTTGCATAGCACGTTCCCCTAATATGACAGCCAGTCTCCAAGAAGGAAGCTTCCAGATCAGTTACAGACTGATTCTTCTAAGCCCTGTGTCCAAAGTATTTGGTGCCTTCAACAAGATCTTAACTTCAAAATCTGGAAGGCAACCAATAGCAATATAAACAGCCCATATTAGTGTGTGTGTGTGTGTGTGTGTGTGTGTGTGTGTGTGTGTGTGTGTTTGTGTAGCAATAATAATTAGAGAAGAGATCAGAAATTTGGAAGGAGTTGGAGGGGAGAAGCAGGGCAAGAATGATGTAAATGTAGTGTTCATGTATGAAGTTCTCAAGAAGACTGTGAGATCACAGATTTTCAAGAAGAGTCTACAGTGACTGCTTTTTTAAACCAACACAACTCTTAATTGCATTCTGAATACTTACCCTTATCTCTACAGATAAGTGTAGTTTTCACTCTTAAAAAACTAAACTTGTTGCAAAACAGAAACCATTAAGTCTGCTTGGCGATATGGCTAAGAAAACACCAGCTCCTCAAATAGAGATGACCAGGTCTGCTGACCAAGTGAAGGAAGAATTATGCAGTATAAGAGCTTTAAAGGAGAGATCTGGGTTTAAATTCTAACTCTCATTTACTACCTATAGATAATATAGTCTTTGATAGCTAGTGCCTTTCCCATCTCATTTATAAAACAGGAAAATTTCATCTATATCACAAGTCTCTCTCAGGCTTACATTGTGTTGTGTTTGTTATGTGTACATGTGACAATATGCTGTAAATGAACAATGCTGCCCTACAGATCAAAATGGATATGCTGGGTTCTTAACAGGAAGGATTTATAACATATAAAGTTTTACCAAACTTCAAGCTTACAAAATTATGAGTCATACAAACTTTCATATCCGTGTTTCCTTTGAAATACAAAAGGATCTAATTGTGTGCAGTTGGCAAAGATCTTTATCCTGAATGTGAAATTTGAGAAAATCCAAAATACAGTCTTGAGTTTTTAATTTTTGATCTAGAAGTATAGTGTTCGTCCCCTTCAGAAAGTCATTAAATGTAAAAGTACTTGAGTTCAAAGGAAAATAAGTTTCAACATTAAATGTTTCACTATGTCCCTGTGATCCTGGTGCTGGAAAAGCAAGGACATTTTGAGTTTTAGGATAAGGCTACTTCAGTTCTTTCTATCACTGTCTTCCCCATCTATCTTTTTCTCCTTTAAATACAAGAAATTATTTTTAAAGATCTGAAATTTAAACATAAAAATTCTACTGAAGAATTACTTATAAAATCAAGTTACTGTTTGTTTACCAAGTCATTCTTTTTAATAGAGGACTAGCTAGAGGACAAGTTCTATGAAGAGAGGAAGGTCACAATAATCATTGCTCTTGGGTTTAACCATCTCTGCAATGGGATGACACAAAGCACAAGATCATATGTAGTACTATTTTGTCTTCCCATCCCATGGTTGCAGGCATATATATTTGTTGCCTCACAATTCATTCTCACATAATATCCTTGTGCTGCATCACTGGTTGAGTTGTTTCTTAAGAAAAATTGCTTATGTAGCTATACTACTATCAGCTAAAAAGTGTGATTTCCTTTTATTGTTCCTATCTATATTTGTAACAAATTTGGCCATGATAGGGAAGTATTTACTACAACCCTTTCCTCATAGAAAATGAACCCAAGAATCTGAATGGTAAAGTAGCTTTGCTCAAGATCTTACAATGAGGAGTGTCAACCAAGAGTCTACAGGCACAGGACTGCATCAACTGCTGTAGCAAGTGCTAGTAGTGGGTGGTCAGAACCACAACCAAACAGGCATCAGTCTATGGCCCCACATACAGCTTACCTAACACCTAAGGATGGTTTACTAATTCAGCGCCGTCATTAACTATTTCTAAGCCCTGTGAGAGGAGTTTTCTTCTGAGAACATTTGGAATTCACATCATTTCTACCTACTCCTCAAACACCAGAGTTACTATCAGCTTTTATGACTTTAATTTATATGCTAGTCTCATAATTTTCTGGTTTCTCTTGTAAATACAGGTAAGGGTGGGGAAAAGAATATAGGGATAGGAGGCTCAGTTCTCTGACTTGAGAAGTGATAGCATCCATGTTCAGCCTTCTGTTTCCACCTTTTGAAAATTGGCAGAAACTTGAAGTTCCTAGCACTAAATAATCTTCATTAAGACTGTTATCCCTCCAAAAATAAAACATTTAAACTTGGAGTCTTTCCTTTTATTGTCTTATCTTGATTTTTCTTTAGTGTGGAAATAATGTGTGTTTATCTTAAAAAATGGTCTATCTGTTTAGGTAAGCTTAAATAAGTCATCATATTAATAACAACCTAATACCAACCACTTTGACCAAGGCAAATATCAAATGACAGAAATAGAGCTGGTAAAGTTTATTTCTTCAGCAAAAATTAAGAAAGATTGTCAGAGAAGGAAGCAGTACTGAAGTAACACAGAGACAGTACTACACAGGTAAAGGAATGGAGAGAGAAAGCTCATAGTGCTGGGTATAAAAGTCAGTCTGGTCACATTAACCTGCTTGGAAATGTTCACAAACAATACTTTTCCTAAAACCTTTGAGCCCACAGAAGCAGTTTTCAGGACTAAGAAATTTTTTTTTCCAGGAGCTAGGTAGAAGTACAAAAAGGATAAGCAAAACTGTATGTGTAGAAAATAAATTAATTAAATTACGTTGGGCACCATTTGTAGAAATAATCAATTACATTGTCTTTAATTGGTTGGGTAGTTGTTAATCTTTAAGCACCCATTATAAAAGAGCACACAGAGACCACATGGCTTTCATCAAGCCTTGTCCTGAATTGAGCAATCTTGGCTCACCTAAGCTAGCTCTTAATTCTATTACCCAACTATGACCCCATATATACATGCATCCCCTTGGACTGCCATTCTCCATGCTAACAGATGTTCCTGGCCATGTGAAATAAAGTTCCTTTTTCTAACTCATGGTGTGTGTCCTCCTTCTTCGTTCTCCTGGCTGAAATGCATTAATCCTCTGTCTGTAGCACAGGCTTTCTCTTATAATCTCAGGAAGTCCCACCTTTCTCAGTCTTTGTCCAATCTCAGGCCTCAGCATTTTATTTAACGAATCAGAGTCAATGTAAGTAACAGACAGCAAGCAGGACCAATTAATTAACATTTAGAATGCTTAAAACTACACTATCATATGTGTTCTCATTTATAAGTGGAAGTTTTAATAAAAAGTTTAGAATCTGAGACAGAAGGATTTCCATAGTGAGTTCCAAGCTAGCCTGGGTTAGAGTGAGATCCAATCTCAGAAATGAGCAAATAAACAGAAAGCTGGCTTGAATATAGAATAATTATTCTGTAGTTTGAGAATGGGAGGGCCTAGACACAGGAATAAAAGGAGGCTGGATTTTATAAGTGCATATTGTATGAATGTTCTGATATGTCACCATAAACCTGTAACAGACTCAGCAAACATGTATTTATCAAAATGTTTTAAAGGGAAATATTGAACATGGAGGCAGAGTTGCTGCATAGAGCTAAACAAGAAGGCAGAGTTATTGCATATGGATAAACAAGAAGAGAGGGTTATTATGCACACTTGAACAAAAAGGCAGTTTATGGTATACAGCTAGATCAAGGGGTCATGTTTAGCTAATTTCAGCAGAAGCAGGCTCTGTAGGGGAGTTGTGTTCAAGTTGTAAATATTTGGGATAGAAATGAATTGGATGAGAATGAAAGGCTTTGCCATTTCCCATGGATTATAGCATTGGGGGTCTTTGACATGTCTGTGCCCATGTCACTAACACACAGTGACTCACTCATTGCTTCCTTTGCTCCCCATACACAGAGAGGAAACTTGAAGGGGAGCCAAGAAGCAAAATTATCAAAGCCTATCCCCAGTGATGTACTTTCTCCAGCAATGTCACACCTTCACAATCTTCCCTAACAATACCAACTGGGGACCAAGTGTTGAAATACTTGAACCTAAGGGAGACAGTTCTCATTCATATCACCACATTTATATTACTTCTTTATTTCTAATACTAAATCTTAGTAATTGTCTGAGTTGGTAACCCTAATATGTGCATGGATTGTTCCTAGGACTCTGAGAATAGAATAGTGACATTTTTCAAATTGGGTGTCTGTTGGCATCTCTATGTCCAGTCTTGGTCTTTTGGGACTTTGTGAGAGTTTGTATATAAGGACTCTAGAATTCACATGTTCTATTTTCTGAGGAAACAGTTCCAGTGTGAAATTTTCATATACAAGTGATGTATTTGATTAAACAATGCAGGATAAAAATGGAGCACAATAAAGGGAGATGGGAGGGAGGAAAGGTAGGTGATATTTCATACATACTAGGAAGTTGAATTCACACAGAAAATTGGGGAAGTGTTTCTTGCATGGGGGATTATATTGTTTTATACTTAGTTGTATGTATGTATGTATGTATGTATGTATGTATGTATGTAGTGTGTGTGTGTGTGTGTGTGTGTGTGTGTGTGTGTGTGTGTGTGAATACGTCATGGCATGGGACTCGGGCCTACTGAACTATCACATTGACCCATCAATTTTTTTTTTATAATCTACATGAGGATGACTATAAAGTCAACTAAAGTACTACCACATTGGAATAAAGAGAAGATAGTCTATCAATCATACATAGAGTAATACCATGGGTTAAATATTGTTTAAAATCAATAACCCTTCTATTTAAATTCAGTTGACCAATAATAATTATGACTATACTCATAAAAGATGTTATAGAAGCATCACATAATATCCTTGTTATATCTCATGTTTGGAACCAAGGTCTATGTACTTCCATGTTAGAAACAAGTAGTTTTCAATTACATATAAAACAGGGTTTGGTGACTTCTAAAATAAATATTAAAATGCACAAAATGTAATAACATTAAACAGGGGTAGAAATAATAATAGTACTTACATAAAAGAAAATGATAAGACAGGTGTGGTGGCACATGCCTTTAATCTCAGCACTCAGGAGGCAGATAGATCTCCATGAGTTCAATGCCAGCCTGGTCTACAAGGTGAGTCCAAGACAGCAGGGTTTGTGACATAGAGAAACCCTCTCCAAATTGCCCCCCCCCAAAGAAAGGAAGGAAGGAAGGAGGGAGGGAGGGAGGGAGGGAGGGAGGAAGGAAGGAAGGAAGGAAGGAAGGAAGGAAGGAAGGAAAGAAGGATGAAAAGAAGACATTTTATTAAATGCTACACAAGACCATGTCCCCCAGGACCTTTAAAGAAGCAGAACTAGGGTCTAGAGACACTAAGACAGAAAGCATCTACCAGACTTGGACAACTCCCAAACCTATTTTGGGAATTCTGAATTTTCTAATTTGGATGCTTCAACATAACTACATCAATTCTAGGACTTTAGCTATCATTCAATTACTTGGAACTAACTTGGCAATTTTTTAAGTATAGCACAATGTTGTAATCAGAATTTGGTATTTCAAAAGCCATTGTCTTAGCCGGGCGGTGGTGGCGCACGCCTTTAATCCCAGCACTTGGGAGGCAGAGGCAGGCGGATCTTTGCGAGTTCAAGGCCAGCCTGGTCTACAAAGCGATTCCAGGACAGCCAGAGCTGTTAAACAGAGAAACCCTGTCTCGAAAAACCAAAAAAAAAAAGCCATTGTCTTCTCATAGAATAAATGGAATTTGATACTGTCTTGAATATCGTAACAGATGGGCTCATCATTTCATAGCAGATGTTGAGATGATGAGGTTAAACTCTGAAAATTTAAATACAGGAATATAAACATCTATCCAACAGCTAACAACATTGAAGATACTCTTTTAGAAACCCCGAATTTTTAAGATATATTATATAAAACTCAAATATTCTTCAACTATGGGGAAGCTTGGATTTTCCTTGGGTTGTGTGACCTCTCTGTGATTGGCTGAGACTTGGTTAGCCTGAGCATCAACCTAGATTTGCTACCTACAAATACATGATAACTCAGATTCTCGGTCTAAGAAGTTGGCTTCGTGGGTTTTGAGGGACAATTTGATGAGTTAGCATAATGAGAAGTTCTATACGTGCTACTGGAGAAGAAGAGCAATCCTCAATCTCATCCAATTATGAACCCTTAGAACACATAAATTTACACAAACAAAAACACAAAATAAATCTCTTATTTCCATTAACTATGAACACCTTTCTTAACTGACTAATAATAGAATAACTCAATAATTAAATAGAAAATATGGCTAAATACATAATATAATCTTTACAAATATTTTCTTATATTACAAATATTTTCTTATATATCTAAACAGAAACTTTTTCAAACATACTCCAAGAAACAAAAGATAATAATGATTGAAAAATGACATTTGTAAATACATTAACATTCAAGCATATATGTGCTAATATATATTAAAATTATATTTTCAACTGTAATTACAAGTAATTTCATTTGCTCCTCACTTTCATTGAATAAACCAGAATTATATACACATGTAGTACAGCTATTATGAAATAAATTTCATTTCTAAAAATAGAGCTACCATAAAATCCAGCTATACCACACCTAAGCATATACCCAAAGACTCCCTACCCTGCTACAGGCATACTTGCACATTCATGTTTATTACTACTCTATTCTATTCTATTCACATTAACAAAGAAATTTAACCAGCCTAGCTATCCATACACAGATTAATGGATAACGAACATGTGATGCATATACACAATGAAATTCCATTCAGTACTAAAGAAAAATGAAAGTATCAAGTTTGTGAATGAAATTAGTGGATCTGGAAACTGTTAAGTGAAACAAGGTGAACAGGCAGAGGGGAAAAATCACATTTTATTTCATAGTTAGTCCCTAGCTTGTACTGTATGTATTATGTGCATGTTTATATTTATATAACTGGAATATAATGCTAGTGAAATCTAAAAAAGCTACAGAGAAGACCAAGAAGAAGAAAGAGGTACTGAGGAAGGAGGGCTAGCACACATGCAACACGAAACGGGATGAAGGGATAAATATAAGGAAGAGAAAGGAGACAGGGAGATAAGAAAATCTATTAAAATAAACTTTGAAAAAATCCTATAATGATATCTAATATTTTGTGTACTAATTTTAAAAAATTAAAGAAGATTGACAGGGCATGGATGAGGAGATGGTCTGGGAGGAGTGGAGGCAATAAAGCCTACAGTCAGGATGTAATATATGAGAGAAGAATAAATAAAAACATTTTTAAAAGTAAAGAAGAAAAATGAAAGAAAAGGCAATTCTTCATCTTTACCTTTGTATATAGTATTGCAATGGGAGTAAAAATATTTTAACAATTAGGAAGGAGACAGATTGGCCTGACCAGGGCATTGCGTGAAAATTGATCCAGAACCCAACACGGCAGGATTTAGTCAGAGGCGTTATTGCATGAGAGAGCACATCTTGCCTTGTAGATCTCCGCTGTAGCTTGAACTACTCAGAGAACAAGACTTGCAGCTACTTTTTGCCTCTTGGTTGACATTTTATCTGGTCAGTTGGAAGGCTGGATCCTTTCCTCTATTTATATTTTATTCACTCCCAATTTAAGATGGTTATTTTTAATATTTCCTCTACATGCTTTAATATAACCAGACCAAACAATATTATGATTTTTACTGAACTCTCAAACATACATCAGAAAGCTGAAGAGAAGAAAAATCTATTGTATTTGCCAGGATGACTCACTATTTCTGTGATCTTTTCTTTCCAATCTTCACAGTTCTTGTTAATCATTTCTCATCTTTATAGAAGGACTACTTGTGACAGTTTTGCTTTAATTTCACCTCATGTGAGAATGTCTTAACCCCACCCATTTCTGAAGGCTCTTTTTGCCAAGTATAGTATTCTAGGTTAGGAGACTTTTAAGCACTGGGAAAATATTGTGTTCTTTCCTTCTTACTGTTATGGTTTCTGATGAGAAATTTGTTGTCATTGAACTATTTTTCTATATGAACAAAGTACCAGGTCAAGTTCTTTTTTTGTTGTTGTTGTTACTATTCTCACTTATTTATCACTGTGGTACACTGTGGTTCTCTTTTCTAGTTTGACTGTGATGTACATTGGAATGGATTTCTTGGAGTTTATATTCTATAGCTCTCACTGAAATTAAATCTTTAAATTTCCCCTTTGCTCAGTTTGGAGAGATGGTTCATTATTATTTCTTGAAGTGAATTTTTCAGCCTGATCTTTGTTCTCTCTTCCTATGTAATACAGCTAGTAGAATTTATGTTTTCAATGCTTTAACTCTCTTTGTCATGTGAAGTAATTTCTATTATTTTATATACAAATTTACTGACATTTTTTCGTTGTATCCTATGTCGTACTATCCAGTCTACATACTGAATTTTTTCTTGCATTTTTAGTTTTAAGCTCTACTTTTTCTTTTAATTGTTCTTTATATTTGCTATTTCATTTCTGAAACTTGATAATGTGTTCTAAATTTGTTGATAATTAACTGACAAATAAAAATCATATTCATATGGCCCTAGAGGCATTGTAGATGTAGCTGCTGTGTCACATATGCATCAGTAGCTGGCAGAGAGAGGCTATGTCTACATTCAGTGTTCTAACCTATGAACTGAATGAATAGTAGCCTAACATTCCCGGGGGGCTGGGGGAAACAACCCAGATAGCAACACCAGCTCAATCCCATGGGGCCTGGAAGGAGAGCTAGCCTGGGTCAACTACCATTCTAGCACTAGGCAAGCACCAGATGGGATCCCAGGACAGGAAGCAAGCCAGAGACTAGGGGTGGCCTACCTGGCCCTGGATGAGGGTGTTGTGGGTGAGCCACCCCCAAGGGTTTGAGTTTGAGTGTGGGAGAGCTAGCCCTGCATTTTGTCTGCTTTGTAGTGGTATTGGCAAGGGCTCAGAGATCCTCTCCCTTTAGCCCTCACCACCAGTGACAGACAGGTGATATGGTCCAGATGATGTTACAAGATCATGAGAGCTGTCCTGGCCGCTTACATGCTGCAGCACTTCAAGAGCAGGCCCTGCACCTTGTCTAGGCAGTACACTACAGTTGGCCATGGATGTGGGGGTTGTGGGTGAACCAGCCCCTAGGGAGTGAGTGTGAGAGAGCCAGCCCTGTTTTCTGTCTGCTTTGTGAAGGTGTTGATGAGGGAGAGATCCCTTGCCCTCCCTTTTGTCCTCACCACCTTTGGTGGACAGGATATCTGGCCCTGATGGGGTCATAAGAGCAGGAGAGCACTCCCTGCCCCTCACATGCTGCAGCACTTGGGAGAACAGGCCCTGAATCTTGTCTGAGCAGCACACTACAGCTGGCTCTGGACTTGGGGGTTGTGGGTGAGCCAGCTCTGAGGGAGTGAGTATGGGAGAGCCAGCCCTGCTTTTTATCTGCTTTGTGGTGTTGTGAGGGAAAGATCCCCTTTATTCTCTTGACCTTGCCACAAGTAGCAGGCAGGATATTTGGTCCTGATGGGATCATGAAAGCAGGAGAGCTGATACAACCCCTTACCTGCTGTAGCACTTGGGCAAGCAGGCCCTGCAAGTAGGGGTTCCAGGCCCAGAACCAGGGCTTTGAGTTGGCCCACCTCATGGATGAACTGCTGGAGTGTATGAAGAGTCCATTTCCACAAACCCAAAACTACAGGATCTCCATGACATAGGACAGTAACAGTATATCTGAGAGAAATCACAGTGAGGTTCCAGTATTGACAAAGTAGCAGAAGTCAGAGGCCTCATACCAGAACAAGGAGTCATTATAATGAACATTTGCAAGCAAAAACATGTGGACCAAAAGGAAACCTGTGGGACACACTGAGACACTCTACAGCTTCCACAATAAGATTTTTTTTAATGTGGGTGGAGGTTGCAACCCTTCCAGAAAGCAGCCAGTACCTTCCAGTGTAATTGTAACCTTTAGTTCCAGTATTGTATCACTCACATGAACAGCACACACTGTGATTCCTTCTAGATAGCCTTGTGGGCTCAGTTCCCAGCCTGTCAATGTCAATATACAGTACTCATCAAACTTGTCTGTCAATATACAGTACTCATCAAACTTGTCTGTCAATATACAGTACTCATCAAACTTGTCTGTCAATATACAATACTCATCAAACTTGTCTGTCAATATACAGTACTCATCAAACTTGTCTGTCAATATACAATACTCATCAAACTTGTCTGTCAATATACAGTACTCATCAAACTTGTCTGTTCCAACACCTTGCATGCACCCAGTGACTTCTCTGCAATGGTTAATTTCATTTTTATGAATTCAATTCAAATAATTTCCATTTTAGAAGAAAGGAGAATATGTTTTAATGTGCTGCAATTCTTCCAAGTTTTTATGCATATGTGGGGGTAGAGGATTGACCCATGGATACAAAGGAACTTTAAATCACTTATTACTAAAATATCAATTTCTTAACATTTAGAAATGACTCAGAGCATTAGCATCTAACTGGCCTGGAATCTACCCAGATTTATACACTTAATACTTGTCATGCTATTTTTATCCCTAGATAAAAGTACTAACAATAGAGATAGAGATAGTGACAATACATTTTTGATGCCAGTAGATTATAGACATTAGTTAATTGGTATAAGTGTTTCATATGTGAATTCTCAAAGAAGAAGTAGCCAGTGTTTGCTCATTGTTGCCTGGTTGAGCCTTGGTCTGGCATGGAACTGGTTTTTTGGACCCATGTATGAACAAAGACTCTGCTCTGACTTCACAGGTAATGTCTAACTACAGAACAGAGTGGATTAAAAGAATTATAATGCAGGGATATTAATATGTAGAATCATACACAATCTAAAAATGGAAGTACTCAGTTGTTTTCATGGTCTGCCATATAGATTATAGGACTGAGTAAATATCAAACGATATCAGAAGAGTAGGGGAAGTGATGTAGAATGCATGTTCTGTAAAACAAAAGTCTATTATTCAGTTTTAAGAGTTTATGAAGAGAAAAACATGAAAGGGGTCATCATGGGAGTATAGTGAGCTAGACAAGAAATTTGAGTTGTCATTTACACTTTTTGAGAGACATAAAAGGTAGAAGAAAAATAAGTTTTTAAGTTTAGGCTTGAATATGTGGAGAAAGGGGAACATTCCTCCATTGCTGATGGGAGTGAAAACTTGTGCAACCTCTGTGGAAATAAGTCTGGCAATATCTTAGAAAACTTGGAATAGCTTTACCTCAAGACCCAGCCATACCATTCCTGGGTATCCATCCAAACAATTCCTCACCAAACCACAAGGACATCTCCTCATCTATGTTCATAGCAGCCTTATTTGTAATAGCTAGGAACTGGAAACAACCCAGAGGTCCCACAACTGACAAATGGATACAAAAGCTGTGGTACATTTACACAATGGAATGCTACTCAACCATCAGAAACAGTGAAATCATGTAATTTTCAGCCAAATGGATGGAACTAGAGAAGCTCATTTTGAGTGAGCTAACTCAGACTCAGAAAGATGCACATGGCATCTATTCACTTATAACTTTATTTTAGCCATATAGTACAGGATAACTATCCTACAACCAACAGACTGAAAGGAACAGGAACACAACCTTTGTTACTTGTTAGTGGGACACTTTACCCTAGTGGAGCTGCCATATAGGCTCCCAGTGCAAGAGGAAGCTCTTAGCCCTCATATGGCTGCTCAACTGAGAAGGATTGATTTGTAGGGCACCCCACACTGGAGGAGTAGGAAAGGTGGGAGAAAGGGGAGAGGATGGGAGAGTGGGAAGGTAGGACCGGGAGGCGTTGAGGTAATTGAAGTAATAAATAAACATTAAACAAAGAGTATAGTGATCAGAATATAACAGAAAATATAAAAATAGGATAGCTGAGAAACTAGAATAGTTTCATCAAAATAAAGAGATGAGCTTTAAGCAGAGATTACAAGAATAGAGGTGAGAATTGAAGGGCGCTTTTGAGATACTGCTCTCAACAATAAAGTGTGATGGGATTTGGTAACTAATGGATCTTGCAGAAAGGAAGAAGTGCCTCCTGAGTCTGACAGTTGATAATTAGAGTAACTGTGGTAAGCAACATGGGGCATGAGACCTCTCTCTTAGAAAGGAGATCTCTAAACAGCTAAACCTGCTTTGATTTAAACACTATTCACCAGTTAGATTTTGCACAAAAACCAGTATTCAAAGTTCTGTTGAAGCCAGTCATTAGGCACTTGTTTTAACTAAAGAATATGTCATGGTATTAAGAAATAAGTCACCATCTACTTCATTCACTTTCCCAATCATCTTTCTCTCTAATAGATATCTTGACTATCCACCTTGAGCAAAGCATCATTCTGCTTTCTAAATATTCTGTAATAATAGGCAGTTTACTGGGCCCTCTGAGTAACGCAAGTACAACAGCAACTGTACAAAGTACAGAATGATCTTAAATTTTTTTATTACATTGATTGGTCTGTTTCTTTGCAGAGACAGGAGTAAATTACTCCTTTAAATTTAGCTTTGAGACACTATAATTTCAACTCTAAGTGCAGAGATTGAACTGCTTTCAAGGATAGCAAAATGACAGCAGTGTCCCGCTGCTAAAATACAATGACAAGCTAAACTACAATGCACCATTACGTTGCCCTACGGGAGCTGTATATCCATGCTGAGAAGGGCAGGCATGCCTTGAGAACACTGTACTTTAATACACTCAGTTACACTATACTGCCACCTAAAAAAACAGAGATGATAGAGCCTATCTGTGTAACTGATAGATAGGGTTGACAGAAGAGCACAAGGGATAATGTCTGTGAATGTGTCCTTAAAAACAGAAGAAAAAGTACATTGTCTTCATCATTCATTACAAGTGAGTTATCTTTTTAACTAGGAAGTGTCTGCAATTTCACTGAATTTGGTAAAATTTCAAGCATTAGTTCAAGGAATAAGTTGATGATAGTTTTCTTTTGTTACCATTTTTTTATATTTATTTACTACTTCAGGTTACATCTCCATCACAGTGCCCTCTTTCCACCCCTCCCAGTCCTGCCCTCCCACCCTCTACCCCCTATCCTTTCAATCCCACTCGTCTGGAGTGGAGTGTCCTTACATAACAATCTCCCGCCCCAGTTCAGCAGTCATATGAGGACCATTTAGTTAAGTGAACCCAAGTTCAATGTTTAACTTCACTTTTCTCATGCTTAAAACACATACAGTTATTTAAAAAAAATGTCCTAGAACATTGGTAAAAATCCTAAACCTTCCCACCTACTTCTCAGATCTATCTCCAAAATGCTTGACTATGGTACAGGTTTCTGCACAGAGATTCTTGTGTTTCCTTAACACATTCTAGGAGCAGCAGCTCTCAGATGAGATTCTAATCATTTTTCCCTCATCTCTAGGCTTTTATCACATGGCCATGATACTCTCAGTGATTGTTTATCTTCCCCTGTAGTGTAGGCCATTTGTAATATTGCCTCATTCAACTAGAGCTCTAAAAGAAAATATAGTAGCTACATAAGGTAAGTATGTATATATTTACTGAAGTAAATTCACACACACAATCTGTATAACACTTTGCATGTTATAAGCAATCTATAAATAACTACTTTTTAATGTCATTTGCTAATAATTATCATGAGTAAACTTGCAACAAAATAAAACTGAGTTGAATCACTGAACAGGAAGAAACAGGCTTACAAGTTCTTTGACCCAGCATTTCTCAACCAGAAGTAACTTTACTTTACTCCCCACAGCCTATTTGATTGCCATAATACTCCATTCAGCATTCTTGGCACCCATCAGATACAAACCAGGGCTAGCTTGTCAACACCTTACAATGCATGTGACAACTTTCTCCAGTAAAGAATTACTTGGCCCCAAATATCAGCAGTGCTGGTGTTACAAAGTCTCACTGTAACTAATGCTTCTGCCACAATTAGAGGATTGTTGTCCTTCAGAATCTGCTAATGATTTGATATTTCATAAGGATGTCTGACAGCTGTCAACCTTGAGTTACACAGAAGAAACTGCTGTGACTGCCTCCAATAGTTACTCTTGCAAAGAAGGTGTGGTTTCCTGCATTCACACTGACAAGAGAACTGCATCAGGAAAGCTTACAATGGTCAGACATACAATTTACAGGTTTACAGTGTTACAATGGCAATATGAATTGAGTAGAAGGCATATTTTAAATCTAATCTTTTCTTGAGATGGTGGTATATCCTATGACAACAATGTGTAATTCTATACAGCTTCAGAGAACTTCAGATCCCAGTAAGCCATGCAGGCATGAAGCCAACAATTGATACCACCATCTTGGTTTAATTTTGATATGCAATATGCACCTAGAAATTCATCACTTCTTTTTAGATTTTCAAGTGTAGTGAAGTAAGGTCTTTTAACATATGTTGCAGTCCTAATGATTTTCTGCATTTTATTGTATCTGTTGTAATGTTCCTTGTTTCATCTCTAATTTTATTAATTTTGGTTCTCCCACCACCACTGTGTGTGTGTGTGTGTGTGTGTGTGTGTGTGTGTGTGTGTGTGTGTTTCTTTCACTTTCTCTGTCTCTCTCTGTATTTATCTCTCTCGGTTAATTTGACTAAGAGTTTGCCAATCTTGTTTAATTTTCAGGGAACAAACTTTTCATTTTGTTGTGTATAGTACTTATTTTTTTCACTTTTATTTCATTAATTTCTGCCCTGATTTTATGCCTTCCCATATTCTGCTTTCAGAGTTTTTTCCTTGTTCACTCAGGGCCTTACGATATCTACTTAAGTTACTTATTTGAATTCTATTTTACTACTCAGTGTAAGCACTTAGCAATGTAATTTTTTTTCCTTTGGGCTGTCTTCAGTGTGTCCCATGGATTTTGGTATGCTGTATTTCATTGTCATTTAATTCCAGGAATTGTTTTAATTAATTTTGTTCTTGATTTTTATAGTGACCTATTCATCATTTAATAGCATGTTCATTTGTTTAATTTCCACAGGTTCATACATTTTCTGTAGTTTCTATTGCTGTTGATTTCTAGTTTATTCCATTGTGGTCAGATAGAATGCAGTATTTTGTTGAAATTTTCCTAAATTTGTTGGAAATTGCTTGAACCCTAGTGTGTGATCAATTTTTAAGATAATAAATGTATATTCTTTAGTATTAAGAGAATTGTATATATCACAGTGGTGTGTGTGTGTGTGTGTGTTTGTGTGTGTGAGAGACATAAGAGGGGAAGAAAGGCTCTAGATGTAGCAGGGAGTGAAAATAAGATAAGTTAATGATAAAAATATATATGTATAATATATACATATCATGAAAGCAGAGGTTATTTGATTGGACAAAGGAGAGCAACAACAGAAGAGGAAGGCACCAGGAGAGAGTTGACGGGGAGTTGAATCAGAATAAAACATGAATAAAGCATATGTACACATGTTACAATTAAACCCATTTCTTTGTTTGCTTATGCTAACTGAAAATTAATTTTAAAATAATAATAGCATCTATTCCTAATCAGAAAATTAAGAATTATGAAGAATCTACCAATTCTTTTAGCCACTTGCCTTTCATGTTTTCTAAGATAAAGAGAAAGATAGCACCAAATTTATACAGATAACCTTAATAGAATCAAACTGTTTGGATTAAACTAAATCCATGATGGAAAGGGACAAGTTTGGCAATGAACACTGATAACATTAATGTCCTACATTTTCACCAAATATTTAATAATGTGGAACAATCTTTGCAATCAAAAAGCAACTGAACTATGTTAGTTCACATAAATACTTAATGATTCAACCGAAGTCTGAGTTTGCAGTGCTCAAGACAAGACAGGTTTGAGCTGATAATATGGTGGGTCAGTTTCTAGACATGTCTTCATTCTCAGCTCATTTTTTTTAAATCCCATGTTACATTTTCAAGAAGTCAGGGGAAACCAGAGGAAAAGTGAAACTCTCTGTCCCACCTAAGGCCAAGTCTCTCTAACCCTTTCCTTCCATTTCCCTTGCCACTGAGAGTGTCTTTTGCACAGGGCCACGATCTGGCCTTCTTCCTCTTTGCTACCTGTTTTCGGCTGACTTTCTAAAATCAGTTTCTCCTACTTTGAATCCCTTTGTAAATCCCTTTCTGAACACAGCCCCAAAATGGAAAGAAAAAGTAAGAGATGCCTTTTTTTTTAAACCATGCCCTTGTTGCTAAGTAACCATTTCCTTCCTTCATCACTACGTTTATGTAATATGACATTGTTTGGAATGTATTTTCTGTCCTCACCTTAATACAAAGAAACAAAGTAGGGGATCCAGAAGGAGGGGGGGAAGAGGTGGTAGTCTGGAATCCTCTATGCTGAAAAATGGAAAGTTTATAATACACAGGGAAAAGACAAAGAACCCACGATGGATGTTTCAACCCACTGCCCCTACATGGTGCCAAGATATTCAAAATGGAGCAATTCTTACACTGGCACATTTTTAGGGGAACAAACATATGGTTATAAGCATATTCTTACATCCATTATAATCTGTGTATTTCCTCTCCACAGGAAAATTTAAATGCACTGTTGACAGCTTTTTATAGTCACATAATGAGAAAGCAAAAAAAAATGAAATGCATGATTGCACTTGCTCACAAGATATCATCAAGTTAATTATTCTTTTTTCTTATATTCATAAGATTTTTAGGGATGCCATTAATATACTTTTGCATTTATTTAAGGCAATTGTGTCTTCTTACCTTCAACGAGCTCCTTACTCCTTTTCAACTCTCCCCTGTCAAGTGTATCATTTTCAGTTAGATGAGGGCAAGTGCTCTGATTTTACTAACAAATGGGAAAAACAGAGCATGAATAAGCCCATTCCAACGAGCTTTGTATTCCTCCTATCTTCTGAGAATCCCGTGACAGTCAAGTTACCATTAGATGTGCATACAATCCTGTGCTTAGGTAAGGTTAAGAAGGAACAGGCCCACTTGAGACCCAATCTATCGGAGAGAAGCAATCTCTGACACTATTAGTGAAACTCCACTATATTTGCAGACAGGAGAATAGTATGACTGTCCTCTGAGAGGCTCCACTCAGCAAAGAATCAAAACAGATGCTGAGACCCACAATCAAATACTGGAAAGAGACGTGGGAGTCTTGTGGAAGAGTTTTGGGAAGGATCGAGGCACCAGAAGGGAACAAGAACAACATGACAAGATCAACAGAGGCATCTAACCCAAGCCCATGGGAACTCACAGACTCTGACAATCAACCAAAGAGTATGTATAGACTAAACAGAGGCCGGCTACACTCATGGAGCTGAGGGACAGTTTGGTCTTTATGTGGGCCCAATTGGAGCAAGGGCTATCCCTGACACCCACTCTGTTGCCTTCAGTCAGGTACCTTTCTCCTAGCTGGGTTGCATTGACTGGCTTCAGTGGAAGAGAATATAGTTTGTTCTGATGCAACATGAAGTGCTGGGGCAGGTTGGGGGAGAGAGTACCTTCTCTGAGAAGAAGAGGAAGGGGGAATGGAAGAAGAGGGTGGGAGGGTAGGAATGGGAAGAATGGTGGTAAGGAGCTGTGATTGGATGTTAAAATGAATAAATAAATAAATTTTTAAGGGACAAAAAGATCATGAAGTTTGCTGGAACTCTCAAACATGACCATTGGCAGCCAAGAAAAGATAAGATAGTTGTATCTGATCCAGTTTACATACCAGAAATCACACTGGATTAGGGATAAAGCCTTAGGATTAAAGTATTCCTTTGCTAATCAACAGGGTATTCTTCTATGCAGCTATTTCTCCTTGGATCTATGTAAAAAGCGATAGATGGTGGAGGCTTTGGCATTATTTAGGCAAAACCAAACTCTACATTGTTGTCCTCTCCAGAATTGACAGCTGACAAAGAAATGAGCTGTATGGGGACCCGGAGATTTAAACTTCTCTTATGACTTGACCATAAAGAGGTATCCTCATCTGGGGTGTTAACTTATCCTCTTAGAATCTGTTTTTTAATATGAAATGAATCATATTTATAGAACTAAGGATAGTAATGTGATAACTATTTACATAATATTCCATTATAAGAAAATTCCAAACACCTTGAGGATGGCCTCTCCCATAGTAACTCCCTATCTCTGGAATTCTGTAAACATTGTACCTTTAAGTATTTGTTATTGCAAACATGTATTCCAGGGACCTCGTGAGTCTCACTTCTGTCTATTGTTCAGATCAGAACTCCACAACCTGGAACGATCTGTTCTCAGTCTCTGAGTTTTCCCCAGTTGTAGAGAGCGGCGAAGTGCCGCGCCCTAAAGATGGCGCTGGTCTCCGCCTTCCACCAGCCCGACGGTGAGTGCTCTTTATGATAATAAGTTCATATTTGGCAAAGACCGCTGATCTGG
>CAJQZJ010013817.1:4192058-4208757 GCA_907164525.1 Lophiomys imhausi | reverse complement strand
GCCCTCCGCATGGATGAACCACAGGTTTTCTGAGGGACAGGCCCTCCTCATGGATGAACCACAGGTTGACAGGAAATATCAAACAGATCATCGGAGAGAGAGAATTTGGGCTGTGCAAACAGAATTTGCTTTGGTGATTCCCTGTTTGCCAGGTACTGGAACTTGGAGCAAATTTCTGTCCAACCACTATTGCCTGTTCCTGGTCCATCTGCCACAGCCTTTCACTAAGACCGCACGCATATGCACCTGCCGTGTGAATTTTCCAGAGCAGTTCACATTCACGCTGCAAATATTTTGTGCTTTGTCTTTTCATGGAAATGAATCATCAATTGGAATTTGTCTTTTGCTGGACAGCATGCTCCAGGGTTTTTTGTTTTGTTTTTTAAATTTGAAAACCATAGTGACAAACCACAGAGCCTTTCACTACAGTTCTCTGTTCCTTAGAGCCAGCAGCCGTTACAGGTCTCTAGGTTGTATGACTAAAGTGGCGGTACTTTACAATCTGCATTGGTAGCCGCGTATTTTCCAGAAACAGGGATAGGTTGTGTGTGTGTGTGTGTGTGTGTGTGTGTGTGTGTGTGTGTGTGTGTTGGTAGATCTTCTTAAATAGCTTTAGCACTAGTTGTCTCATATTTTGAGAATCACTGCAATTCTTTGGGTCTTCAAACCATCGATATGTGTTTGCCTGCTGATTGAGTGTCTCCCATTCAAGACCTGCAAAGGCCAGGGAATCTCTGCAGTAATAACTGACGGCGATGTGTGCCGAGTGCACCGGCACACCTCCACACCCCTTATAAGGGCCAAATGAGTCCTTATCTTTTTTTTAAATGTTCATTTGTTACTTCAAGTTACATCTCCATGACAGTCCCCTCCCTCCACCCTCTCCCCCTTCTCCCAGCACTTGTAATTCTTTTTTTTTTAAATAACTCAGCCACAATTATGAAAATTGTAAGTTATAGCATACATCTAAGGAGTTCTGGGACAACTGGACAACTGAACCCTCTGAAGAAAAGGGACCAGACACCAAAGAAGACAAGTAGCCCAGATGATCCCGCCTTGCAGACTTCCTCAATAGCTGTTTTCTCAAAAATCTGCAACCAGAACAACTCAAAATGGCTAACTAAGATGTTTCAGCCCCACAGGCTGTTCCAGCCAGTACTTTGGTAAAACCCTGATATTCAGCCTCTGACTATAAACTTCTTAGGACATTTAATTAACTGAGCACAAGAGGACTGAATATCAAATGTTAATATTACCTTGCTTAATCATTTTTTTCCATTCTTATTTGGGCCCCAAACAGGTTCCCTATGTCCCAAATCAGCAGGAAGTCATTTTAAGAGAACTATGTCCCATTTCCAGAAGGTGGAGTGGGTGATTTTCCCCCCTTTTGGTCATTTGATGGGTTACAGATGCTTGTTGTTATTTAGGGGAATTGGTTACAAGTTGTTAAACGGTCTTATTAATTGGGTTTTGGAGGTTAGTCCCTATATTGAACATTGCTGTTACAGTGCTTTCTTTTGACCTCTCGAATCACTGCAAATGCTCTCCAACTGGCATCAAAAATAACAGAGTGTTAACAAGTCTCCAGCGGAATCCCGACTTTACAGAAGATGTCAGGGATATAGACAGCTACATTCTACACTGTCACTTATTTATAACTATTGAATTAATGATGCAGTTTCACAAGTCAACCTAAAAATTTTGGTTGCTTTATCAGCCCTATTTAACACTCTGACCCAAAGGTGCTTGCAGTGCAGTTCCCATGTCCTTTTGTTAATGCTCTTCTTGTTTTTTTTCCCCCTTTTTTTTTATTTCTTCAAGTTACATCTCAATCGCAGTCCCCTCCCTATTCCCCCTCCAGTCCCACCCTCCCATCCTCAACCCCCCATCCTCTTCCCTTTTTTTTTCTTTTAAGTTTAAGGTATATCTTATTTCCCCCTACAGTTTCCCCTTTCAGTCCAACAAATGGCTCTTTCTCTTATAATAATAAATGCAATACAAAGCAACAGAGGTAATTAGGCCACAGTTATGAGGGTTATATAGCTTAACGTACATTCCCAATGACCAGTCCATATGTATTTGGTACCTGACTTTAACATTTTACTATCTAACCATCTCCATGAGTTTAAAGTTCTATATCTGACTCAACATTCATACTAATTGCAACACAATTTTAAAAGTATCTTCTTAGATGTATAACACTCTCTTGACTCCTAAACAACTCAAAATTTAATTATGAGACTCTATCTATCTGTTCTTCAATCACCTCAGAGACCTGAGAGGGATAAATATATCTGATTTTATAGGAAGTATAGGGCCTGCAGCTTCCCAAACTAAGAAATGACATACCAGTGGCTGCCTGGACAGTTCCCATTTTCTCTCCATACCCAAAGGTGCTTGCAGCGCAGTTCCCATGTCCTTTTGTTAATGTTCTTCTTGTGATTAGAATGCACTAAGAAGTCAACTACCAAGTAAAGCCCAGCTTGCCTAGTCCAAGGCTTGCGGCTCGTGCCTTCTCACATTTCCCAGAGGAAGGCACTTTGAGTTTATGAGAAGCAAGTGTTGGGCAAATGAATCAGGTGGATGAGCCCCTTCCAAACTGCTCAGTGTTCTTTGTATGATTCAGAAGTACCACTTTTTGGGTAACTAGCCCTGAAAAAATGAAATCATCTGTTTGAAGTGAGGAGACTCATTTTCCTTGCTGTCAACCCATGTAAATAGCTCAATAAAACAACACTAACATGTGTTTGCTACTTCGCATTAGGTTGTAGATTTAGCCATACTCCACTCACCTCTCAGCCTTCTCAGAGGCAGTTTTCTTTAATTTTCAGAACAGAGATTCTTAAATTTAGAAAAAAAAAGAAAATCAAAATCACTGATCTTGCTTATAAGCATAATAGACTTATTTACGTTCATTACATTTTAAATGTGATAAAAATTCCATATTGTGAAATGAGGGAAAGGAACTTTCTAATAAACCAATGCTTTGCAGAAAATTTACATAGATAAATAGATGATAGATAGGTGTATGTGTGTATGTATGTATGTGCCTGTATGTATGCATTATGTATGTATGTATGAATGAATGAATGTATGTATGTATGTATGTATGTATGTATGTATGTATGTATGTATGTACATACATAAGTATATATTGGCTCTTCCAGGAATACAGTCAACCATGTAGTGTGACTTTCCTCACTGGACAGAAGCAGCATAGAGAGCATGTGATTCTATTTCTGACACCCTTTCTGGCAAAGCCACCCATGTTTCCTCCAATGTGCACATATAAAATTAACTAGACTCTAATTTCCCCTAACCTCTTCCCTATCCTTTGGCTTTTCTCGTTTTCTGGGTCAGTGTATCTCCAATAGCCTTCTGAATGTTGTATTTATGATTCCTTGAGTAATTTCCTCCTTCATTGATCAAAATTCTACCTGTTCTTTGGAACTATTAAACAGATCTTCCAGATAGACTCAATTAATATCCTTAGTGTTCCCACAGATTTTACTTATACTAGTATTGTGTATACTACATTAATGTTGGAGAAAGCTTGATATTAACCTTCCCACTCTTTGTGTAAGTTTGCTGTTTGTGCATTTGTATTTTTGTTTGTGAATAAAGTCCTCATGTGGTACTAATTTCTTCATTTTCAGTGTCTAACACCATGTATAATACAAATCAATTGCCCAGTAATTGTCAAACACACAGATGTAATTACTCTTGTGCTGAGCTACTGAAAATTCAGTCATCCATGTGCCCAGAAAATGAAACAATTTGAAATAGATTGTGTTGCTACTGAGATATAAAGTCAATTATAACAAAATAATAAAACAATGATGAACATCTCAGACAACCACCAATTCAGAAGAATAAAGGTAGCTTACTTTCCAAGCTACTTCGGAATCTACAAAAGATTTTGTCATATGTATGTCTAATCTAAACTGCACAGATGGCTTGTCCTGCCTACCTTCTCATCTGTAAGACTGGCCTCTTATTCAGTCTCAGGCATCAAAACCTTTGAACAATATGACCTTGTAGCATAATGACTGTTCTCTGTCAATCCACAGCCTATCAAATGAAGCCACATTTAACAAAAATAGTGTAATATATCCAGGATTTTTTTTCATGACTTGCATATCTCACACATCTGAATCATCTAAGAGTCCCTTAAATAGAAATACAAAGAAATGATTAGTATGAACTGGCTCATATTATAAATTATTTTATTTGATTTTAAGCAAAATATTTATGTTTCACAAATGGACTTCAGTGGAGATTTTGAAGGTTGACAAATTAATAATTGTGAGAAGGAAACTAGATCATTTATTTTATATGACAATATGTTTTTAATTTCTGCAATACAAACCTTTACTTTAAAAAATATTCTTGCAGATATGGACTATGTGCATATAATATGCATGGTAAGAGTGATGCAGTCAGTGTCTTGAGTATAAAATACTGTCACATATTTACATTCTCAATGTTTACCAACATACCATACATATTTCAAATATATAAGACATTCTATGCGTATATATATATATACATATATATATATATATAGTTTTATATATATATATATGTATATATATATATATACATATATATATATATAGTTTTATATATATATATATATATAAAACTGAGATACAGACTCCATATAGTTATATAGGATATATGCTGGCACTTTAGGGTGTGTGTGCATATGTGTGAGACCAAAAATATGACTTATTAATATAAGTCATTTGTTATATGAAGTATATATATACTTATATGTATGTGTGTCGTGTTTCTATTAAAATACTCATTTTTTTAGAATACACTTTCACATGTACACAGAACCCATTCTTTCAATTAAATATGTGATAAAGAAGTTTTTTGAATTCACTTACATTCCAAATATAAAAGGATGATTCAGGCACAGATACACTGTGTCTACAGCCTGAGTTAATATGTATCTTCCTGAATTTGACTTTTATGAGCTTTTATTTGAGTAAATTATGCACATTGTAATGCATATTTTGTAATAAATTATTCACCGTTGACTTAACCTGCTCAAACTAAATTACCACTCTGTAAGAAAGAAGAATTGCTGTTCTGAACCTCTTCATTACTGTGTAAGCCAAAATTTTTCATCATTTTTCTATAAACCTGCAATCAACTGGGAGACTGTTCACTTCAGAGTTTTTGGCAACAATTCATCCTCCTCTCTGATTAAAGCCCATACATTTCTAAGCAAAATCAAAGAACTGGTACAAAGTATATTACATCTTCAGGAAAATCAAATAAATATCTTTCTCATCTGATGAGCTAACTGCAGCCTGTGGTGAGTTATTGGTGCTACTACTGAAATCCAAGTAGGTCAGATGGATAGAAATCTTCATCCTTCCTGAAGGGAAAGGATGTTCAGGTAGAAGACCCTGGGGCAGACCTGAAATCTTGACATGGTCCTCTCTGTGTTCCCTTAACAAATAGTCATCAAATGTTACCTAAGCCCTTTAGAAATATCTAACACATTTGCCCTTAATGCCCCACCTCTGCGTAGTTGCCTGCTTGAGGTTTTAGCTTAATTTTGTTATGTGTGTACATATGGTATGTATGTTAATATTATATATATGTATGTGTAATATGGTATTTATGTATACATGTGTTCATCTAGAAGCCAAAGGTCAATATCAGGCCCACATTTTAATTTTTTCTTTCAGATAGGTTGTCTCATTAATCCTGGAGCTCCCTGATTCTAATTTGTCTAGAGAGACAGGCCAGTGAATCCTAGAGGATAACTACTAATCCTCACAGCAATGGAGTTACAGATGTGATCCACTGAACTCCTCTTACATGGTTGTTGGAAATCTGAACTCCATTCTTCATGCTTGTGCAGCAAGGATATGTCAACTCAGGACAATCACAAGTTCTTTTGTTTCTGTATTACTTATGTTAATAGACATTTAAATGTTGTTTTATTCAGTGCTCTATTGCTGTGAATAGATACTATGACCACAGAATTCTTATAAATGAAATCATTTTATTGGGGATGGCTGACATTTCCAGAGGTTTAGTAATATCATGGCAGAAAGCATGGTGGCACGCATGCAGATATGATGCTAAAGAGATAGCTGAGAGTTCTACATCTGGATCTATAGGCAGCAGGAAGAGAGAGACACTGAACCTGGTTTGAGCATTTGAAACTCCAAACCTCATCTCCAGTGACATTTCCTCCAACAAGAGCATACCTCCTAATCCCTGTCAAGTAGTGCCAATCGCTTATGAACACACATTCAAATCTATGATCCTATGAAGGACATTCTTTTTTTTTTTAAATACTTTATTTTTTTTTCTTCAAGTTACATCTCAGTAACAAACCCCTCCCTATTCCCCCTTCCTATCCCGCCCTTCCACCCTCTTCCCCCCAGAAGTTTCCCCTTTCAGTCCAACAGATGGTTCCTTCTCTTACAACAGTAAGTATTATACAAAACAATAGATATAAATATGCCACATTTATGAGAGTTAATATGACTCCTGATCTGTGGTGAGAGAATGTTAGGCAGGGACACTCCACCCCAGAGGAACAAGACGGAAGGGTCAGGGGGTAGAGCATGGGAGGGTGGGGCTGGGAAGCGGGAAAAGAGGACAATATGATAAGGATGTAACCTGAAGCAACAAACAAATAAATTTATTAACTAAAAAAAAAAAAAAAAGGCAGGTGGCAGGGCTGAAACACTGTGAATGGAATAGAGGATACAGCCATTCGGCCTGGTTTTGCAGACCTCCAGGTGTAGAGAAGACGTGGAGCTAAGGTAAAATACAAGAGAATTGTGGTATTGGCCCATGCCTTTGACTTCAGCGGAGAGGGGGGGGAGGGGCACCGTAGAGTTGGTGGTCTTATGTATTCTGGAGTCATACAGAGCGGGGTGGTGAGGGTGCATACTCTTGGTCCCACCATTCAAGAGGAGTACACCCTTGGTCCCAGCTCCCAGCCAGAAACGGGCAGATCCCGGAGCTCAGGGTCAGCCTGATGCAGGGCAAACTCTAAATAGAGAAAGACTTCGATCCAGGAGTGGTGGAACACATCTTTGATCCCTTCAGATGGGAAACACAGGTCCCTGATCCCAATAATTAGAGTTCAGAGACACACACATGGGATTTGGAGGGACCTAGGTTTGGAGGCTACTTACAGAAGGACATTCTTAATACAACCACCACAAATGATTTCCACTAATTGTTAACAAATGATTCTAAAATATGTAATTACCAATATGTACATATGTGACAGTTCTAAAATAGTCTTAGAACTAAGCTATGAGAGTGCACACTTCTATTATCTCCCAATTGTTGCCATGTTATTCTTTGAAATGACTATAGTATTTTTCACTATTTAAAGTGGATAGACATCATTTCTCCACATAGTTGGCAAAACGTGATATATTCAGCCTTTGGATTTTGCTTTATCTACTGAAGCAATGTGGTGTATCTTCCTTGTTTTGTCTTCCCCCAAATGTTAATACATTTGCACTGTTGTTAGGTATTTATAAGATATCAGTTTTTCTTACTACACAGCTTTGTTTCACTTTGTGTGATTCTCTTTTGTTTTTTCATGTTTTTTCACTTTTAATAATTTTCAAGTTTTCTAAGTACCAGTACTTGGTTATATGTATCAAAAATATCTTTCCCAGTATGTAATTTGTATCTTCTGTTTATTGATCCTGGTCACATACATGATTTCAAAATCTAATGCAATCAGTTTTGTAAATATTTTAGGTCTTCTCTTCCATTTAATTTTCAAAGAAAATGCTTTTAATTTATAGTTTTGTTATAATATGATTCAACTCACTTAGATAACTGTGTCCTATAAATATGAAAATACTCAAGTTTGGTTTTTCATAGCATCTTTAGTCATTTAGAATTCATTTCACATCAAGCGAGAAGTTGAGATCTTGGTTATTTCTCTTCAGTTTAATGCTCTTCCATTGTCCTAAAGCCATTTATTAATCAATCTATTCTCTCTCCACTGCCCTTTTCAATGCAGACTGTCTTAGAAGCAAAATGGCTTGTAATGTGCCTGGTTTTGGATGCTTTGTTCTAGTTATATTATCTATATGTTTTTCTTACCTCAAACCCCCAGCAAAGGTCTTCTGATGGGTTTATATTTGTCTCATATACACTTCCTGATTCAGTTTTATTTGATGTCATTTTGTATTTTATTTGAATTATATTTTAATTTTAGTTATAGTTATTTGAATTATGTATTGTGTCTCTACCCTCTTCTTCTATTTAGAAATACTCTCTTCAACTATTTAGAATATTATTTCTAAATAGCTACAGCATCAATGATGCTTTTATTATTTATTCCCTTCTTCACTGACAAAAATATATTTTATGGCATGCCCACTTTCAAGAAGATGAGAAGGTGTCAGACCTAGGAGGAAGACAACAAAACTATTGCATTGCTTCATAGATAAGCTAGAAACATTTCCTTATACCCTCAATTGAAGAAGTATGTTGAAGACTGAATTTTATGGTATAAATTTCCCCTAATATAATTAGATCTAGTATAGTTTATTTATTAGGTATTAGTGCGTGCATGTTTCTAAGTATATATACATGTGTATATACATGCAAAGTGGGTGTACTTGTGTGTGCCTGTGTATATCTGGGTATGGAGGCTAAAGAACACCCTTGGGAGTCATTGTCAGAAATGCCATTCACCTTCGATGAGAGAAAGTCTCTCTTTGGGATGAAACACACCATTCAAACTTGACTAGCTGATCCATTAGGTCTAGGAGTCCTCTTGTCTCTGCCTCTCTTGATATGAGATTATAAGTACATACCACCACAACCAGCATTCAAATTCCATGTATAATGAAAGGAAGATGACTGGAGACTTTTAATAATCGATGTATTTTCTTTTTTCCTTTTATTAAAAATTAGATTCATTTCTCATAAAATATATCCTGATTCTACTTTCCTCTCCCTCTGCTACTCCCATTTACTCCCCTCCAGATCCACTCCTCTCTGTCTCTCATTAGAAAAGAACTGGCTTCCAAGAGAACAACCAACCATGCCATAATAAAACATAAGATGAAGCAAAAGCTTCATCATACCAAATTTGGATGCAGAAACTCAACAGGAAGAAAAGAGTCCCAAGAACAGGAACAATAGCCAGAGAACTGCCATCCTCACAGGAATTCTATAAGAATACTGAGCTAATAGCAATAATATGTATAAAAAAGACCTGGTGAAGACCCATGTAGGCCCTGTGCTTGCTACTTCAGTCTCTGTGAGTTCATATACTCCTTGTTTAGTTGATTCAAAAGGTTTTTTTCTGGTGTCCTCCATTCCCTCTGGCTTTTCCAATCCTTCTGCTTCCTCTCTTGTGGGATTCCCTGAGCTCTGAGGAAAGGGATTTGATGGAAACCTCCCATTTAGATTCTTTCTTTTTATAATGTATTGCTGTGGATTTCTGCCTCTGTTTCTATCTACTGTTGTAGGAAGCCTTTCTGATGATGACTAGATAGGGCACTGATCTATGAGTGAAGCAGAATGTTATTAGGAGCCATTTTCTTGATACTTTTTTTAAAGACAAAAGTGTTTGGTTTTTGTAGAAGAAGTTTTGATTTCTTTAAAAACTTGGTTGCGATATGCGAATGTGTTTTTGTTTTGGTCCTAAGTGTGGGATGTGGAAATGTTTTATCCACCACTGAAAAACAGACTCATAAGAAGGGCACGATATTTGTCAACAGAAAACATCCTGATGAGATAGCACATGATGTTGTGTTGGCTGCAGTCCACCTCATGTAGGGGGTATGGTTTTTGCCAACTGGAAACATCCTTGTGTGGATTATAGGAGGATATAATTAGGAGCCCCAGAAACAGAGAAGGATGTAGAAAAAAAAATTAAATTGTTTAACAGTGTTTATATTATTGGTAATTGATTGGCAGCTAGTGATCCTTAACCAGCCATTATAAATGGGTGCATACAGCCACCGCATGAATTTTAACAAGCCTTGGCCTGAATTGAGCAATCTTGGCCCATCTAAGCTAGCTCTTAATTCTATTACCCAAAAAAATGACTCCGTATATACATACGTCCCCTTGGACTGCTATTCTCCAGCTATGCTGATATTTATTCCTGCCCATGTGAAATGAGGTTCTTTTTTATAACCCATGGTGTGTGTCCTCCTTCCTGCTCCTGGCTGGAATGAATTAATCCTCTGTGTAAAGCTCAGGGTTCCTGTTCTAATCTCAGGAAGTCCCACCTTCTATACTCTTTCTGCCAAGCTAATTGGCTATCAGCGACTTTCATTAACCAATCAAGAGAATGCCTCAGAAGGGGTGGTGACCAGAGAACAGCATTGAAATCAGCCTATCAGAAGCAATCGTATTAGCCCTAACATCTCCCCATTTAAGTCTAACAAAAGGCTCCTTTTCTTAATAAAAATAAATATAGCAATAAATACAATAAAGACAATTATAAAAACTAAAAGGTGTGACATACATTCTCAATGTCCAGTCCATAGGTATTTGACTAGTCAACTAGGAAAACTATTCTATTACATATCACTCTTGATGAGTTTAAGGATCTATACCTAATTCAACTTCCATCCTAACTTAACATTTTATTAACTAAATCATCTTAACCTAAAAACATTCTTTTAATTCCTAGATGGATTAAATGTATTGTAAGGCTATAACTATGTAGTCTTCAACAACATCAGAAACCTGAGAAGGGTAAATATATCTGAATAGATAGGAAGTGCAGAGCAAGCAACTTCCAAAACTATGAAATGACAGACAACTGGCTACCTAGAGAGTCCCCAGTTTCTATAACATTGGAGCATCATCTTCAGCCTTCTACCAAAACATATCTCACAAACTTAGTTGTGGAGCAGGAAATAAGATTTGTCCATCTATCTTTGCAGAATCAGGCCATCGATTTACCTGCATTGAAGTTTTGGTCCATCTTTGGACTGTATATAGTCTGTTGAGAGATTTTTTGATGCTCATTATCTCCTTCCAAATCCAATGGGAGCTGTCAGGTGCTGACAGTCTCATGTCAAAGAATTTTTAAAATAATGAAAATATCTTTAAATGCCATATTTTACAGATCTCTTGAGGTTTTTGAAGACCATCTATCTATCTCCATTGAGTAACCAAATGGTGCTTGCCTCTAACAACTTAATATCTGATTAAATTAGAAAACATCTGAGATTAACTAACTTAATCATCCTAATAAAACCACAAGTTTGAATGACTATCAACTTGCATTTCTTAGTTATACTAAACAGTTTGTGATAGTTGCTGTCAAAAGGACTAGAATGTCACAATGCAATTTTAAGAATTAAATAGATACAATGCCTAATCAAAATATAGCCTTAATTTTGTATCAATATACACAGATCTATAGGAGTAGATTCAATAATCTACCCTTTTTTCTTATCAATTCTATATTATATATCCATATTTCCCCTATTTTTTTCTTTTCAAATCTTCTCTCCCTATAAAAGAGAGAAAGAAGGTAAAGAAAAAGAGAGAAATCCCTGAGCCTAACCTCCTACACCTTGTTTAACAAGACCATATAGCAATTTGTAACCAATCCCCCTAAACAACATCTATAACCCATCAAATGACCAGAGAATCATCCACCCCACTTTTTGGGAATGGGATGTCACTCTCTTAAAATTGCTTCCTGCTGAATTGGGATGCACAAAACCTATTTAGGGACTCAAATAAAATGGGAGAAAATGGTTAATCAATTTGATAGTAACATTTGTTGTCCAGTCTCTATATTATCAACAATTTGAATGCCCTGAGCAGTTTGTAGTTCGAAGCTGGACTTTGGGTAGGAAAGTCCAAGGCTTTATTGAATTCCTGTCTGGAATAGTCTTTGAGGCTGGGCCATCTCAGCAAGATGTTTGAAGTTGTTCTGGATTCAGATTTTTGAGGAAACAGCTATTGAAACAGTCTATGAGGCTAGATCATTTGGGTTACTTGTCTTGTCTTCTTTGGACTCTGTTCCCGTTGTTCTGAAAATATATAATTTCTCAAAAGTAATGTATAGTTCTGCAATTTTCAATATGCCTTGGATGTGCAGGATACACAAATCAATTAAGGAATATTTTCTGTTCTTTGAACAGAAGAAAGACATTTGTAAGTCTCCATCCATCCCATAAAAAGATGTCATGTAATATCTTTCCTAGGGCAAATTGTTTTTTGGCAATAGAAGAAAAAAAATTATTTTGGAAGAAGGAGGACACACACCATGGGTTAGAAAAAAGAACCTCATTCCACATGGCCAATGGAGAATAGCAGTCCAAGGGGACGTATGTATATATGGGGTCATATTTGGGTAACATAATTAAGAGCTAGCTTAGATGGGCCAAGATTGTTCAATTCAGGCCAAGGCTTGTGAAAATCCATGTGGTATCTGTGTGTACTTATTTATAACGGCTGGTTAAGGATTAACAGCTGCAAACCAACTAAATATAACCTAAGTACTAAGTAAATAATTTAATTATTTTTTTTCTACAGAGGGATCACTTTTGCTTAGCTTTGCTTCTCATCACTTCTCTTCGCTTTAAAGACACTACTACATTACTAGCAAGAAATATTCCAGAATATGCTTCAAGTTTGCTGCTGCCTTCATTGTTGCTTATCTCAGCCCAGGACTGGCTAAGGGAACAGACTTCCCAAGCAGGGGTATGGCAGCCAAGTAGCTGCTACCCACTGCTGCTGATTGGTGTTTGTTCCTGTTGCTATTAGTTCCTGCTCTTGTTTGCTGTTTGGCTGGAATGTTGGAGTCCTGGTGTTGAAGAGTGGAGTCACCCCAGGGAGCTGTGTCTAAAGGGATCTACACCCCCTTTCCCTCTTAACATTCTTTCCCCCATAGCTTGGGTCAGTGGGTTAGAAGGGAGGTAGAGTCATTAAGATAATAACAAATAAATACTATAAAAATATGCCTATATGTTTTATCCTGGTTCTCTGGGCTATCCAGTCTGTTTCTTGGTTATCCAAGCAGTGTTGGGTGCATGTTTCTTCCCATGGACTGGGCCTTAAGTCAATTAAGACACTAATTGCCTGCTGTCACAGGTTCTTTACCATGGTGACCCTAGCTTATTTTGTACGCAGGAGAGAATGTAGGTCAAAGGTTTTATGGCTGGTTTGGTTTCCATGTTTCTCTTTTGGTGGCTTGCGCAGAGTACCTTCCCATACCAAAGAGGCTAGAACATAGGATGAAGGCTCCATGTAGGTACCAGCTCAGCTTCTCCATGTTCAATGAGTTGTGTGAGTGTTAGCTTCAGCAATGGGACCCCACTGTCAGTTTGTGAAAAAAAAAAAACCCCTTTGTCTTAGCAACAGCCTGCATCATGCATTTTCTGTAATTATCAGGGGTCTATTTTGGTTTCCTACTTCTATAAATAAATCATTACATTTAACTTTTGTGCCTACTGTCATAAACTTTCATACTTTTTCTAGTATTTTGAAGACCTCTTGATGGTGTGGTGTTAAGCATTCTAAATGTTAATTAATTGGTCCTGTTTGCTGTCTGTTACTTATATTGACTCTGAGTACTTAAATAAAATGTTCAGGCCTGAGACTGGGCAAAGACAGAGAAAGGTGGGACTTCCTGAGATTAGAACAGGAAGTCTCCACTTTAGACAGAGGATTAATTCATTCCAGCCAGCGGCAGGAAGAAGAAGGCATTCCAGCCAGGAGCATCAGGAAAGAGGATGCACACCATGGGTTAGAAAAATGAACCTCATTCCACATGGCCAGGAACATCAGCATAGCGTGGAGAATGGCAGTCCAAGGGGACATATGTATATATGGGGTCGTATGTGGGTAATAGAATTAAGAGCTAGCTTAGATGGTCTAGGATTGCACAACTCAGGCCAAGACTTGTTAAAATCCACCCCATGGTGTCTGTGTATTCATTTATAATGGTGGGTTAAGAATTAACTGCTGCTGAACCAATTAATGTTAACATAAATATTGGTTAAATAATTTAATTTTTTTTTACAACCTCTAAAATTTTTCCTTTTTCTTGAGAAATCTTGACTGGATGCTAATGATGTTGTTAGTCTTTAAAAGCTCTGTTGAGTCATGTTCTTCTAAGAAGAAAACCCACAAATGAAACAGTGTGTGAAGATGAAGGCAGAGATAGCATTTGGCCTGCCAGTGACAAAGAATACTAGGATCACATGAACTAGAAACAAGAAAGAAATCTTCCAGACTTGTCACAGGGAACGTGGCCCTGTCAACTACTGCTGTTCAAACTCCAAGCCTCTAGTACTCTGGAAGAAGAATTTGTTTTGTTTTGTTTTTTTTTTTTTTTTTTTTTTTTTTGGTTTTTTGAGACAGGGTTTCTCTGTGTAGCCCTGGCTGTCCTGGACTCAATTTGTAGACCTAAAACCACTGTTTTTGGTGACCTACTATAACATTTTTATGTAACAAACATGGGCTGATTTACACAGTGTCCCTCTGAATAAAAGAGCAAAGCTTCCTAGCATTTCATCAGAAGGATCTTCAAAGTGTGGTGAACTGCTAAGCTCCTTAGCCTTCGCTCACCCATCGCTGCTCTGTGTTTACATCTGGAGGTCCTTATACTGCACTAGTATATGAGTCTTCAGTCTGCCCTAAGGAAAGGCACCAACCTCTACCCAGCTACTCAGCTTATATATTTGAGTACCATATCATTCTTGCCATTTTCTCCTTCATCCCACACATTTAATCAAAAGTTAAGTCCTGAATTGTTTTCTTCTCTCTTAAGTAAGTCTCATTCTGTGGAGCCTCAATTTTATTTCCATAATTCAGACTATCATCATTGCTGAAGCAGAAACTCACCTAATGCTAGAAGTTCATTGACCACTGATTCATACATCCAATGAATACCCATCATGTCACTTCTACAAGACAAGCACTGTTTAAGGAATGAGTACAACAAAGGAGATTAATCCTCTTTCCTAATCTACTTTATAACACAGAGTGGGAAGATCCATTAATCAGATCATAGCACAGAGTACTGTAAAATTGTCTTGGTAACAAGAACACTGAAGCAGAGGTTCTATAATGTAACTGAGGCCTTCTGAAGACTCTCTTCTCCTCCTTTCAAATATAATTAATATCTGTGAAAATTGAAAGGATCATTTAAAGTTGATGTTTATATTACTATTCAGCACTTATGTCATCTCCAGAGTTTTCAGAACCATATTATATTCTACAGTAATCATTGGAGGGCTTTTTCATTATTTATTTTGTTTTTACAATTATTATTACATCATTCCCCTTTTCTTTCCCTTCTTCCAAACCTTTCCATAGACCCCCCCACCTTGCTCTCTTTCAAATTTATGGCCTCTTTTTCATTATTTTCTATTTTATGTACATTCTTTCCTAAATTTTCTTGCTCAGTCTGTATAATGGTAATTGTATGAGTGACTGTAGATACCAGGAAAGTAAAAGTAAAATGTTTTTTTTTTTGTTTTTTTTTTTTAACAATATAGAAGCTGTAATAAAAATTCAAAATAACAATGGATAGAAAGTTTTGTCTCACTAAAAAGTGTTAAAATGAGCATAATACTTCAGCTGGTCTGTCATTCTAGAGATGATCCTATATTTAGTTGTCTGTTTCTTTCTATATATTCCTAAAAGCTCAAAGCCTCTAGAAGGTAGGGTATGTCTTCTTAACTACTGTGTTGCAAACACCAAAATCCTGCTAAGCCTCTTGTAGACCACAATAATGCTTCATAGGTAGACAAGCTAAAATTTACACTATGATAGTTGAATCTTTTTAAGCAACATTATTTCTTAATGACATCAAATAGTTCATAAGGATAGGGTTGGAAGGTGTAGAATGTGCATGCATCTCTACTGAAGATGTGTATGCCTACTGAGGATGTTTTTAAACCTTTAGTATTGTTATTTCACTCAAAATACCAAGAGAGGACAGAACTTTACTGCTCACTTGCACTCCAGGATGCCCCTTTCTTATTTGCTTGGCCGAATAATTCTTTAATGTGAACTCTCTATGTCCCTTCAAAGAGTGCCAATTATTTTCTGAACAACGACAAGTCAATGAGCCAAATTAAATGTCTTTCCTCATCATCCTCTAATTAGAATTCTTCCTAGTAGGTAAAGTTTCTTAGCACAACATTAAAATATTACTGCATAATTCAAGGTCATGTTTGCACTGAATAAATTACCTTAATTGAAGTGTCACATTAAGTAGGAATATTGAGCAAATGTACACATGCTCCTAGTGCTTAGAGAGCCCACAGAATCACTGAGTAGACAGACTCTCAATGTCAGTATTAAAACGAATCTTCAAAGGAAGAAAGACATAGCTGCTTGCCTTTCCTGAGATACAAGACAAAATTCATCACGAAGAAACAAAATTTATTTTTCTAACCAGCAATGTTTTTCTGGAACTTGAAAATGAAGTAATTCTTAAAGGCAGTTGTTGGGGTAGTGTTAAGCATTCTAAATGTTAATTAATTGGCCCTACTTGCTGTCTGTTACTTACATTGACTCTGATTGGTTAAATAAAATGCTCAGGCCTGAGATTGGGCAAATACAGAGAAAGGTGGGACTTCCTGAGATTAGAGCAGGAAGCCTGTGGTTTAGACAGAGAATTAAGGCATTCCAGCTAGCAGCAGGAAGAAGAAGGAATTCCAGCCAAGAGCAGGAAGGAGGAGGCACACAC
>CAJQZJ010013817.1:4136980-4171158 GCA_907164525.1 Lophiomys imhausi | reverse complement strand
TCTCTCTCTCTCTCTCTCTCTCTCTCTCTCTCTCTCTCTCTCTCTGGCCACTGCAAATGTCAGAATCTCCTAAAGGAGCCACTGCCCTCTCCAACAGGCAAGGTAAGCTGATTTTTTTTTTTTTTTTTTTTAAGCAATCTTTATTTGGGGGGTCTTTTGAGAGAAAAAAAAAAAAAAGGCTTTCCCAAACTGTCTCTCAATGTTCTTCTCACACTCGTTCCCAAACTGAAAACATGTTGGCTGTTAAAGTGTTCCTGAACTAAATGTTAGTTATTTGGTTATCAAATATGCATAGCATTGAGTCAGATCTTTTACTGTAGCCAGGAAATTTATTTCTACTCTTTGGGAAGAACTTTTCAACCAGGAGTTTGAAGAAAACTTTTGTTAGAAGCTTTTCTATTTGGGTACCCAGGAGAAAACTGAATGTAATCAATTAGGTGCATCCACAAGTATCCTAAGAGTATCTCTTCTTGGTGAGAGAGGTGTATGAAGAACATACAAAGACATTGGTATTTGGTAGTAATATAACTGTGAGAGAAAAATATCGCCTAAAAATATAACATTTTTTTTTCATTTCCCATTTTTTCTCAAGGCTGCTACAACTGGCTTCAGTGGCTTTATAGTTTTCTCTGTGATGTGTAAATGCAGGGCTGCCATACTGTGGTATGCTCCTGTCAGGAGAAAATTGTTTCTTCAGCTTTGCTGAGATCTCATTACTTTCCACATGTCACTTGTCCTTGTCCTGCACTGGAGTTATCTTCCTGTATGTTTACAGTTGTTCCTAAGACATTGCATAGATCCAGATTCACCTTTCTCCCTCCCATACTCACCTCATGGTCTGAATGAACAACCACAGAACATATTCGAAAACTATCTTTGTAAAATAAATATTTATGTTATTGAAAATATATTAATAAATTGTTATTTATCACAATCTTCTGTTCTTGCTATTCACTTTTCTCATAAAAGTGTAAGGGGTGCTTTAAAACTGTGCTGCAAGTTAGTATGAATGTTGAGTCAGATATAGAACTTTAAACTCATGGAGATGGTTAGATAGTAGAAAGTTAAAGTCAGGTACCAAATACATATGGACTGGACATTGGCAATGTATGCTAAGCCATATAACCCTCATAACTGTGGCCTAATTACCTCTGTTGTTTTGTATTGTATCTATTATTATAAGAGAAAGAACCATTTGTTGGACTGAAAAGGGGAACTGTTGGGGGAAATAAGATATACCTTAAATTTTAAAAAGGGGGGGAAGAGAATGGGGAGTTGAAGGTGGGAGGGTGGGACTGGAGGGGGGAGTAGGGAAGGGAATGCGATTGAGATGTAACTTGAAGAAATAAAAAATAAATTATTTTTAAAAAAAGAAAAAAAAGAAATCAAAAAAAAGTGTAAGGGGTGGGAGATATTCTATTGAGATGAAGCCATGAGCAAGAAAGATTTGGTTTACTGGGGCTTTTGAATAACTTCCTTTCAGACAAAGATCTTTCTATACAGATTTTCCGTTGAGCAGTAGGTGATGTAGGTGGGGTTTCTTGCCAGACCTTTTCTTCCTTGACCCTTTGTGGCTATAGGAATATAACTTTGAGAAACTCCCATGGCTACTCAGGTCACATTTGGAAAAAAAATACAAAATGGTGTGCTATGAAAGCCTTGACTGGACATACATCTTGGCAGAATAGGGGAAATGAAAGGAGGGGAGAAGTAGGTAGAGGGGCTGTTTGGCTGGCTGTGCTCTGGTTAAGGGTTCAGCCCCTTAGGCCCCTTGCTCTGTGTTAAGATAATATTTCTGTGCCTAATATGACAATCACTGTGACCCTGAGAACCACCTCTGTGACACACAGGAATCTTTAACTTGTAATCAAGTGCCCCGTCTGGATACTGGGAGAGATTACTGTCATGGATAACCCCCATCCTATTCTTCAATCCCACTGTGGAAACAGAAGGACAATCAACTTCCTGCTGCCTCCCTCCAGCTTCCATGAGTCACTCACTGCTAATGGAGAGTATGGCCTGGAGGCTTCAGGGGATCTTTGGAAATCTGACCTCCTTTAAGCATCTGTCTTCGCCTTGGTGAACTCTGAAAGATATTAATTTGGCAGATACATGGGCATCTTAGAAACTCACCTTTTCTTAACTTCTGCAGCAAGCTCTCAACAGGATTTGGTAGATCTGGGAGCACATCATCTACCATGCTCACTTTTCCTTTTCTGAATAGAACAGACACCCTGGTTATTTGTCTACAAGAGCCCTTGCCTGTTAGACAGTCCTTCTGCCTGCTGCTCACCCTCTAATTTAGTTAGTATAAATAACCACAACACAATGAATAAAGATACTAAATCCTCCCAATTTAATATCATATTAGAATTAAAAAGCACCTTGACCTTGGAGTTGGACATAGATAAAAAAATCCATTCACTGCATATTTGTCATCTACAAAATCGAGTAAGCTGGAGCTACTGTCATAGAATTATGATTGATTATTAATGGGATGATATATAAAGTAGTTGGGAAGATCCTAAGGCCTTATAAGTGCTCAATGAGTATTAAAAATACATACTTAATATAAAAATATGTACAGCCCCTGCTAACTTAAAGGGGAAGCAGAGGTTTGTGGGTAAAAGCATAAATAGGGGAACTGAACCACAATTGGCTAAATCTCAAATGTGCCACTTAGCAGCTTCTTAACTTTGTCCAAGTCATTTAACTTTGTTGTGCCTCAGTTTCCTCATCTGTGGAACATAGAAAATAGAAGACTCCAATTCACATACACTGTAAACAGGACAAATTAACCTTCCAGCAAGTATGATGCCAGGTCAGTGGGTTCACCATGGGGCCATGGGTAGGGCCGCAGGCAGAGCAGCAGGTTCACAGTGAAGAAGTTCACAGGACCATTGCATAGCCCTCACACATATGGTGATGACAAAGATACTGCCTGTTCATGGTCTAGAGCAGCAGTTCACAACGTGTGGGACTCAACTCTTTTTAGGGTTGCATATCAGATATCCTGAATATCAGATATTTACAGTAATTATAATTCATAACAGTAGCAAAATTACAGTTACGAAGTAGCAATGAAAATAATTTTATGGTTGGGGTCACCAGAGCATAAGGAACTATATTAAAGGGCAGTAGCATTAGGAAGGGCATGTGAGGGGAAGGGACAGCTCTCCTGCTCTTGTAACCCCATCTGTGCCAGATCTCCTGTCAGCCAATGGTGATGAGGGCAGAAGGGAGTGGAGGGCATCCCTCCCTAGCCAATACCACCACATAGCAGTTCCACAACCCAGGACGGCAGGATCTCCATGACACAGGACAGTTATGGTATATTTGGGAGGAGTTTCAGTAGGGTGCCAGTTCTGATGGAGTAGCAAAAACCAGGGGCCTTGTACCAGGCAAACAATTCATTATAATAAACATTTGCAAGCAGAATGTGTGGACAAAGGACAATATTGTGGGACATATGGAGATAAACTACAGCTTCCACAATGAACTGTTATTTTTTATGCTGGGACAGATGGCAAGGGTGGAGGATGGGTATGGGGGGAGATGGGAGATGGGAGGGAACAGGGTACATGATGTGAAATTCACAAAATAAATAAAAAAATTCTTTAAAAAAAAAAGAAGACATGTTCCCTGAGGTTTGTTTTTCTCTCCCTCCTCAGCTCTATGGCCAAAGCAAGGTTCTCAGGTCCCCATGCAAAGACATTTTTTTGTGGTAGGTTTACTGAAGTAGTGTAGTGTCTGCCAGTATAGGTATTTGGAAGTTTAGTGTCTCAGGAAAAAGATGGCTGTTTCTAATTATGGCTGTATTTGCCATTGAAGGGCATGTCCTTGAAAGCCCACCAAGGGCAGATCATGGAACCAGATGATACACTGTTGTGAGGGCATGCCCTGAAAAGCTGGCCAAGAACCATGGCAACACAATGCCAGGATTCACAGCCAAGATCATTACAACAAAAGGGATTTAAAATCGGAAACCCATGCAGCCTGGCAGCCATCTTCCTTCTAATTTAGCCAGGAGACTTCACACACTCTGCTGCTCATCATCATCTTGCACCGACATGCTCTGAAAATACAATAGTGGAGAAGGTAACAGAGGACCCTCCCTGGTGCTCCAGAAACGGAGAATTATCTCCCCTTGGAGCCGGAAAGCATCGAATTGGCCAGAACACTAGGGCGGAGCTCTTGGAGGCCCAGAACATGGAAACAGTTTTTGGAGGCCAGCCACCCATAAGGACGCATGCAAAGATAATTAACAAGAGAAAATATCATTTTAAGAAATTTAAGTTGAGGATCCAAAATGGCGGCAGTCAGCAAGGACACATTTTGAGCTGGGGGGCAGGCAGGGAATAGCTACAACAATGCAAAAATATAAACAAGCTGAGCAACATCCTAAGAAGAATGAACCCCTAGGGTCACACCTGGCGAACCCAGAGACTAGTGGGGGTCCATCATGGGACCCTCAGATACTCAGGTAAACAGACCTACCCAGGCTGTGAGCGCAGCACAGTGCAGACGCAGGCAGCAGGGAGACCCACTGCATGGAACCCAGGATTGGGGCAAGGCATGCAATGGCTCAGAACCCAGGTCGAGGAGCACACCATGGATGTGGACAAGAGCCATTCAAAAACCCAGGCAGTGGACAGGCTTGGGGCCCAAAGCAGAGGTCAGCAGCTTGGGGCACAGCCTCAGGGCCCAAAGCAGAGAACAGCAGCAAGGAGCACAGTCTCAGAGACCAAAGCAGAGGTCAATGGCATGGGGCATAGGCCTGGGACACAGAGCAGAGGCCAGCGCAGATCCTAGCACAAAAGAGAGGTTGGGGTGGACACTGCCACAGAAGCAGGAAAAGCCATCCAAATACTCAAGGAATAACTCCAAACCTCAGACAGGGGTACTCACCAGCCTCTGGAGAGCTCAGCTTCCACGCCAGCATTCCATACAGAACAACAGCAGGTTCACCAACATTTATCTCCAGTGGAGTGGCTGACAGGGAGGCACAAGCATATCTAGGCTTACTCAGAAAGCTGTTAGACATAAAGGTCCCTCTACTGGATACACAATCACTTGGAAGAACATTGTCCTCAGCCCTATCTGAGGGCTGCTCATCCTGCACCAGTACAGTCTCCTGCAGGTCTGATTACTGCAGGATCTTGGAAGATAGCCCCAACTTCCAGATAGAGGTGATTCCTGGCTACCTGAGTGCCCAATATTCATATGGTCACCTCAACACCCTAAAGAGGACCAGCAGTGCCACTGAAATGGTCAAGAAGACATCAGGAACAATCAGCTTAGGGCAACCAGATGGCTAAAGGTCAGTGAAAGAACAAAACTGACAAAAATTAGGAAATATGACTCCAATGAAATTCAGCAATGTTAACACAGAAAGCCCTGAACATCCCACCACAGCTGAAACAAATGAAAATGGAGACACATCTATACTAGGAAAATGATGGAGTCCTTTCAAGAGGAAATTAAATCACTGAAAGAATACAAAGAATCCTCAATTTTACAAATTAAAGCAATGGAGAATACCATTAGAGACCTCAAAGCCAACATAGCTCAACATAAACTAGAAAGACACAAGGCAATGAAATATTCAAAAGAGTTCAAAGATTTGCTGACAAAGGCAAGCAAATTGAAACAGGAAACATATAAAACAAATAAAATGGTTCAAGATTGGAAATTGGAAGTGGAAGCAATAAGGAAAACACAATCAGAGATAAACTTGGAGGTAGAAAATCAAGGGAAGAGAACAGGAACTACAGACATGATTATCAAAAATAGGATACAAGAGATGGAAGACAGAATCTCAGGTGAGGAAGATTTGATAGAAGAAATCAGTATAACAACCAAAGAAAATGAGAAATCTAAAAAAGTTCTCACCCATAACATCCAAGAAATCAAGGACTCAATGAAACGACAGAACCTAAGAATTATAGACATACAGAAAAGAGAGGCCTCCTGACTCCAAGGTCCTGGAAATATCTTCAACAAAATCATAGAAGAAAAATTCCCAAGCCTAAAGAAAGAGATGCCAATAAAATACCAAGAGGCATACAGATCACCAAAAAGATTAGATCAGAAAAGAAACTCCTCTTGCCACATAATAATTGAAACTCCAAATGTACAGAACAAAGAAAGAATATTAAAAGCTGTAAGAGAAAAAAGTCAAGTAACATATAACGTGAGATCCATCAAAATTACACCTGACTTCTCCTCAGAAATTTTAAAAGCCCAAAGGGCCTGGGCAGATGTCCTACAAGCCCTGAGAGAACATAGGTGCCCAGCCAGACTACTATACCCAGCAAAATTCTCTATCAACACAGATGGAGAAAACAAGACATTCCATGACAAAATCAAATTTAAACAGTATCTACCCACAAATCCAGCCCTACAGAAGATCTTAGAAGGAAAATTCCAACCCAGAGAAGATAACTACACCCCAAAAAACAGAGGAAGCAAAAACTCCACTTCAGCTAAACCAAAAGAAACACACAACCACCACTTACACCAAAATAATAGGAAAGAACGAGCTTTGGTCATTAATATCCATCAACATTAATGGACTCAACTCCCCAATAAAAAGACACAGGCTTACAGACTGGATCCATAAACACCCATCATTTTGCTGCCTACAAGAAACGCATCTCACTAACAAAGATTGACTCTACCTCAGAGAAAAGGGCTGGGACAAGGTTTTCCAAGCAAATTGACCCAGGAAGCAAGCTGGAGTAGCCATCTTAATATCAAATAAAATAGACTTTCAACAGGAGTTAATCAAAAAAGATAGAGAAGGCCACTACATACTCATTAAAGGAAATATTCATCAAGATGACATCTCTACATTGAATATCTATGCCCCAAATATCAGGGCACCTACATTTGTAAAAGAAACTCCTTTAAAGCTTAAACCACACATGGATCCCCACACATTAGTAGTGGGAGACTTCAATACCCCACTCACAATGGACAGGCCATCGAGACAGAAACCAAACAGAGAAATAACGAGTCTAACAGAGGACAGAACCAAATGGACCTAACAGATAACTTCAGAACACTTCACCCAAACAAAAAAGAATACACCTTCTTCAAAGCATCACACAGAATCTTCTCCAAAATCAACCATATAGTCAGAAACAAAGCAAGCCTCAACAGATACAAGAAAATTGAAATAATCCCTGGTATCTTATCAGACCACCATGGATTAAAGCTGGACGTCAACAACAACATAAATAACAGAAAGCCTAGACACTCATGGAAACTGAACAACTCTCTACTGGATGACTACTGTGTTAGGAAAGAAATAAAGAAGGAAATCAAAGACTTCTTAAAATCCAATGACAATGAAGACACAACATACCCAAACCTATGGGACACAATGAAAGCAGTGCTACGAGGAAAGTTCATAGCACTAAGTGTCTTCCAAAAGAAAATTGTGACAGCTCATATTAGCAAATTAACAGCAGAACTGGAAGATCTGGAAAAAAAGAAGTAAACACTCCCAAGAGGAACAGAAGGCAGAAAATCATCAAATATAGGGCTGAAATCAACAACTTAGAAACAAAAAGAACTATACAAAGATTCAATGAAACCAAGAGTTGGTTCTCCAAGAAAATCAACAAAATAGACAAACCCTTAGCCAATTCACTAAAAGGCAGAGGAGAAAATGCAAATCAACAAAATCAGACATGAAAAGGGAGAAATAACAACAGACATTGAGGAAATCCAGAGAATCTTTAGGTCCTAATTTAAAAATCTATATTCCACCAAATTTGAAAACCTAAGCAAAATGCACTATTTTCTTGATAAATTCCACCTACCAAAGTTAAATCAAGACCAGGTTAACAGATTTAAACAGCCCTAAGTAAATAGAAACAGTCATTATAAATCTCCCAACCAAAAAAAGCCCAGGGCCAGATGGTTTCAGAACAGAATTCTACCAGACCTTTAAAGAAGAGCTAATACCAATACCTTTCAAACTCTTCCACAAAATAGAAACAGAAGGAACACTGCCAAACTCATTCTATGAGGCCACAGTCACCCTAATTCCTTAACCACACAAAGACCCAACATAGAAAGAACTTCAGACCAATTTCCCTCATAAACATAGGGAAACATTTGTGAAAATACTTAATAAAATACTGGAAAACCGAATCCAAGAACACATCAAAAGTATCATACACCATGATCAAGTAGGCTTCATCCCAGGAATGCAAGGATGGTTCAACATAGGAAAATCCCTCAGTCCTTCCTACCACTCTTCCACAAGACTCCCTGAGCTCTGCCAATTGTTTGGCTGTGGGTCTCTGCATCTGCTTCCATCAGCTGCTGGATGAAGCCTCTCAGAGGAAGTTATGCTAGGCTCCTGCCTGCAAGCATAGCAGAGTATCATTAATAGTGCCCAGGGGTTGCTCTCTTCCATGTGGTGGGTCTCCATAAGTTGGGTCAGTCATTTGTTGGCCATTCCCTCAATCTCTGTTTCACCTTCATCACTACACTTCTTATAGGCAGGACAATTTTAGGTCAAAGGTTTTATGGGTGGATTGCTGTCCTTAAATCATACTACATATTTAACAGTACAATGTATGCAAAAGTTACTTTCCTCCTCTGTACCATTTGATTCATGAAAAAAAAAAAAAAAAACCTCTGGGGAAATAATTTCTCAAATCTATAGCTTAAAGGACTTCCTACAAATAATTCCTTTACTTTATCATCATGTGACAGATAGGAAAAATATTTGTTTGTTCCTGCATTGGCTTTGTTGTGGTTGTTGCTGCTCCTGCTGCTGTTTGAAAAAGAGTCTCATAACCCAGGCTAGCTTCAAACTCATTAGGCAACTGATGATGACCTGAGCCTACCATCTCTACCTCCTGATGGCTGGGATTACTTGCATCCACCACTCAATTTCTAAGGTGCCAGTGATGAAACGTCATGCATACTAGAACAGCATTCTAACAACCAAGCTGTGTTTCCATCCACCTGTCCTCTATTTATATTAAAATGGCATAGACCCCAGCTGGAAGAAATTAAACACAGATTTAAAAATACTGATTTCCTCCCAAGTTATGTTTATCTTTCTTCTATCAGACAGCCCTTTTCTTGTCTTCCTCTATACATATTGACTTCTTCATTCTCCCAACTCCTCCCTTCTTCTACATTTCTCACAACTTTGAAATTAGTAGTCTCAAGAACTGGTAAATGGTAAGTATATTTTGTATTTTATCTCTTCAGCAAATAGGCTTTAAATCTTGTTTGAAACCTGCTGTCTAGCTAATGATATATATTTGTTGACAATAGCATGATTCTTTAAATTACACACAAAAGAAACACAACTTTCTAAGAACATGTGCATAGGAAGACTTTGGTAGCAATAGACATTTGTATGATATATACAACTATCAAAACCAAACATTTCCACTACTCTAGAATGATCCTTCTTGTGCCTTTTAAGTAAATGACTATGCCTTTTCAGAAAGATCCATTGCTCTTATACCTGGAAACATAATTGTTTTGCCTACTCATGAATGTTACCTAAGTGGAGTTAGATGTACTCTCTCTTGTCTGCCTCTTTCAATTTTCCTACTAATCAGTTGTTACCCCACATTATTTTTGAGTAGTGATTGTAAAACTATGTCACATTTGCTTATCCATTCATTATTGATGGGCAGGCAGGCTTTTTTAGGTTTCAGCTTGTATTAACATTTTTCACACCAGCATCTGTTGTACCACTGTTGCTTGTTTAAATTATCACCTCTGCCCACATTTGATTGCCTTGGCAACTTTCGTAGAGTTTACCTATATAAACATGGGTAATATACTTGTGACCTCTGATCACTATAATTGTACAGTGAGTCGAGTCAATTTAAGTTCTCCAACATTACTCATCTTTTCCAAAATTGGTTTGCCTGTTCTACATCATTTGTATCTTCATTAAAATTGGAATATCTGATTGGCAATTTTTACCCAGAAACTTACATGGGCTTTTGGGTAAAGCAGTTGCCTCTCTGGAGGTCGATGAAGGAGGATTTGTCATCTTAGTGGTTCTAAGGCCTGTGATCCTTGTAGAAAGCATACTGCTTCATTTCCTAGAGACTTCTTGAGTAGTTTAAGTGTTTTGTGTCTTTAATTGTGGAGTGTTTGTATATCTTCTACACGATACTTCATGTATTTGATTCTATACAAGTTGGATTGTTTTATTTAAACTCCATATTCTTTTTCTAAAGTTTACTGTTATTTAATTGTTTCTACCTTTTCTTTTTAGTTTCCATTAATTAATTTATTTTTTTATTTTACTTTCCAATTGCCATCCCTCTCCCTCCTCTCCTCCCAGCCCCACCCTTCCAACCACTTACCCCATATTCCCCCATCCCGCCCTGTACCAGCCTATTCTGGCATAACAAAACACATCAGTGCTTCCTCTTCCACTGAGGCAAGACAAGGCAGCTCTGTTAGGAAAATGAGGTCCAGAGGGAGGCAACAGCATCCAATTCAGAGATAGATCCTGCTCCAATTGTTAGGGGATCCTTTGGAGGACCAAACAGTCCATCAGCTTCAGATGTGTAGTGGGCCTATGACCAGACCATGCATGTTCTTTGGTTGGAGGTTCAGTGTCAATGATCTCTCCTGTGTCTGCTTTAATTGGTTATGTGAGTCTTCTTGTGGTATCCTTGACCCCTCCAGCTCTCTCTGAAACATTCCCCTAACTCTTCCTGAAAACTCCCTGATTTTAGCCTAATTTTTGACTGTGGGTCTCTGCATTTGTTTCCATTATCTGCTGGATAAGGCCTCTAGGATGGCAGTTATGTTAGTTTCTTCTCCTGTTCCCCCTCTCCATCCACTTCCAATGTCTATTTTATTTCCCCTACTTAGAGGAATTCAAGCATCTCCCCTTAAGCCTTCCTTGTTACTTAGTTTCTTTGTGTCTGTGGTTTGCAGCATAGTAATTCTGCACTTAATGCCTAATATCCACTTATGAATGAGTAAATATCATATGTGTCTTTTTAGTTCTGATTTACCTCACTCAGGATGATCTTTTCTGTTTTCATCCATTTGCCTTCAAATTCCATGATGGCCTTGTTTCTAATAGATGAGTAGTATTCTATCATGTAAATGTACCACAATTTCTTTATCCATTCCTCAGTTGAGGGGCATCTGGGTTGTTTCCAGTTTGAGGTTATTACTAATGAAGCTGCTATGAACATAGTTGAGTAAATGTCCTTGTATTATGGGGCAGCATGTTTTGGATATATGCAAAGGAGTGGTATAGCTGGGTATTGAGGACAAACAATTCCCAATTTTCTGAGAAAGTGTCAGATTGATTTCCAAAGTGATTGTACAAGTGTGTGCTCCCACTAGGGATGGGGGAGTGTTCCCCTTTCTCTGCAACCTCACCAGCATGTGTAGTCACTTGATCTTAGCCATTCTGTACAAGATGGAATCTCAGTTGTAACCGAGCTTTTAAATTATTAACACTTATTTATTTATTACTAAATTCACTTATAACAAACACCAACTATTTCTTAACTATTAATCCTATAAATTCCTACAACACCTTTAACCTATCCACTAAACCTATTGATAATTATTTTTCTAACCTTTTAGAATGATACAGTCTCTGGGGCAGGTCCTCAGTCGTCAGGAACACAGTCTTCGTTGTAGATTCTTTAACGCACTTAGCAGTCCTTTTTCTGGATCTCTCAGATGCAGGTTCATCAGGGTAAGTTGGTTGTTGCAGTCTCACCTTAAATAAGGCTTCATGCTTTCTTCTCTGTGGGAGACCCCAGCCATCTGCAGGCCAACTTACTTCTTTTGAATCAGGAACTCAGCTGCCATGCCTCAGCCTTAAAGCCAGGCACAATTTCCTTTAGTCCACTGTTCGGACAGATCAAACCCTCTAGGCAAAAGCTGAGCCACAGGGTTTAGTCCTTGGCCTTTTGGTGTCTTGCTCAGGCTTTCTTTGCTCACCAGCTTCTTTCTGCTTCAGGGAAATCTGGCCATCAAATGATGGCCAGCACTTTTTTCAGCAGGACTCTTGGAGCTCTCTAGCATCAGGGGCCTCTTCCTTTTTTTCTGGGCTCCATGCACTGTCCTTAAATGGGAGGAACTCTGTTTCAGCTTAATTTGGGCTCCGCCCACTTAGCAACTGAAAACAATGTCAGGCCAGATACTTTGTTTCTTCAAGTCCATTAAGTCTTTCCTGTTTTCCTGACTTCAACCTTGCTTTTTTAGTCTATTGAGTCTTTCCTGTTTTTCCTGACTTCAACCTTGTTTTTCAGTCTATTAAGTCTCCTGTTTGTTTCCTGTTTTTAGTCCACATGCTGATAATGCTCTTCATGCCCTGAATTAAGAGACAGTATCAGAAACCCCCACATATTCTCCAAATCCAATTCATCCAACCCCTACACACAGTCTTTTTGATTTACATGTGCCTGGTGACAAAGGATATTGAGTATTTCTTTAAGTGCTTCTTGGACATTAGAGATTCCTTGGTAGTGAATTCTTAGTTTAGCTCTGAACACCATTTTTATTTGGATTATTTGGCTTGCTAGTGTTTAATTTATTGGGTTCTTTATATATTTTGGATATTAGTCCTCTATAAGATGTGAGGTTAGTGAAAATCTTTTCCCAGTCTGTGGGTTGCTGTTTTGTCCTATTGACACTGTCCTTGGCCTTACAGAAGTTTTTCAGCTTCATGAGGTCACATTTCTTAATTGTTGACTTTAGAGCCTGAGCTATTGCTACTCTGTTCAGGAAGTTGTCTCCTGTGCTAATGAATTCGTGGCTTTTCTCCCACTTTCTTTTCTATTAGATTTAGTGTATCCAGTTTTATGTTGAGGTTTTTGATCCACTTGGCCTTGACTTTTGTTCAGGGTGAAAAATATGAATCTATTTGCAGTCTGCTACATACAGACATCCAGTAATACCAGCACCTTTCATTGCAGATATTTTCTTTTTTCCATTGTATGGTTTGGCATCTTTGTCAAAATGATATGATAGTATATATATATAAGTGACCCCCAAAACTCTACTAGACAACTCCTGTAGCTGATAAACACCTTAAGCCAAGTGACTGGATATAAAATTAACTCAAAAAAAAAAATCAGTAGCCCTTGTTTAAACAAATGATAAATGGGTTGAAAAAGCAATTAGGAAAAAAACTCCTTTCACAATAGCCACAAACATTACAAAATATCTTTGTGTAACACCAACCAAGCAAGTGAAAGATTTACATTTGACAAGAACTTCAGGTCTCTGAAGAAAGAAATTGAAGAAGGTATCAGAAGATAGAGTGATCTCACATGCTCATGGACTGGTAGGATTACTATAGTAAAAGTGGCCCTCTTACCAAAAGCAATCTACAGATTCAATACAATTTCTATCAAAATCCTGACACAATTCTTTACAGATCTTAAAAGAACAACTCTCAACTTCATATAGAAAAATAAAAATTCCAGGATGCCAAAAATAGTCCTGTACAATTAAAAACAAAAACAAAAAGCAAAATAAACTGTGGATGTATCACCATCCCTGACTTCAAGCTGTACTACAAAACAATAGTAAAAAAACAAAAAACAAGACAAAAAAAAACTGCATGGTATTGGCATAAAAACAGACAGGTTGAAGACCCAGAAACAAACCCAAACTCCCTCAGACACTTGTTTTTTTTTTTTTTTTTTTTTTTTTTTTTTTTTTACAAAGATGTCCTTCTATTTTTAATTCAAGTTATATCTCAATTGAAGCCACCCTCCTCCTACCAGGTCCCACCCTCCCACACTCTTCCCTCCCCCCTCATTCCTGTCCTTCTCCTCGGATGAAGGGAGCCCCTCCTCCACTTATCAACTCTCCTCAGTTCAGCAATAACGTGAGGGCTAAGAACTTCCTCTTGCATTAGGACCCAACTAGGGTAAGGTGTTCTACTAACAGGCAACAGAGTCTATGTCAGAGATAGCACTGCCTCTTCACTTGCTGAAGGATCTGCATGAAGTCCAAGTTGCCTATCAGCTATATATGTGTTGGGTATAGTCTATATATGGGGTTTTGTTTGTTTGTTTGTTTGTTTAGATAGTATTTCAGTCTTTGTATGCCTCTAGGGGCCTAGGTTGGTTGGCTCTGTTGATTTTCATGTGGAGTTCTTTTCTTCTCTGAATCAATCTATTTCTTCCTCCCTTGCTTATACAGGACTCCCAGAGCTCCACTTAATGTTTGGCTGTGTCTCAGCATCTGTTTTGATCCTCTGCTGGGTGGAGTTTCTCAGGAAAGTTATGCTAGATTCTTTACTCTTTGGGTCTGTGGATTGTATGTTGGGTAATCCTGAACTACATGTCTAATATCCAGTTATAAGTGAGTACATGCCATGTGTATCTTTCTGGGTCTGGATTTAGCTAACTCATCTAGCTCACTCATTTGGTTGCAAAGTACATGATTTCCTTGTTTCTGATAGCTGAGTAGTATTCCATTGTGTAAATGTACCAATTGTTTGTTTTGTTTTGTTTTATCCATTCTTTGGTTGAAGGACATCTGGGTTGTTTCTATTTTCTGGCTATTATGAATAAAGGTGCTAAGAACATAGTTGAGCAAATGTCCTATGGTATGGGGGACCATCTTTTGGGTATATGCCCAGTAGTGGTATGGCTGGGACTTGATGTAGAACTATTCACAGTTTTCTTTAAAAAAAAAAAAAAACAAAAACAAAAAACTCACCATATTGATTTCCTTAGTGGTTGTACAAGTTTGCACACCCACCAGCAATGGAGGAGTGTTCCCCTTGCTCCAAATCCTCACCAGTTTGTGCTGTCACTTGAGTTTTAGATCTTATCTATTCTGACAGGTGTTAAGATGGATTCTTGGTCATTTTGATTTGCATTTTTCTGATGACTGAACACATTGAACATTTCTTTAAATGCTTCTAGGCCAATAGAGATTCCTTTGTTGAGAACTCTCTTTTTAGCTTTACACCCCATTTTAAAATTGAGTTGTTTGGTTTCTTGGTGTTTAATTTCTTGTGTTCTTTATATATTTTGGATATTAGCCCTCTGCCAGATCTTTTCTCACTATGGAAGCTGCCATTTTATCCTGCTGGTGATGTCCTTTGCCTTACAGAAGCTTTTCAGTTTCATGAGGTCCCATTTATTAATTGTTGATCTCAGTACCTGAGCTGTTGGTGTTCTATTCAGGAAGTTGTCTCCTATAGGAAAGTTTTCAAACCTATTCCCACTTTTTCTTCTACTAGATTTGGTTTATCTAGTTTTATGTTGAGGTCTTTGATCCACTTGGACTTAAGTTTTGTACAGGGTAATAAATATGGATCAATTTGCATTCTTCTACATCCTGACATCCAGTTAGAACATCACCATGATGCTTTCTCTTTTTTATTGTATGGGTTTTGGCTTCTTTGTCAAAAATCAAGTGTCCATGGGTGTGTCAGTTTATTTCTGGGTCTTTAATCTGATTCCATTGATCAATGTACCTGTTTTTATGCCAATACCAAGCAGTTTTTTAAAAAAATTAATATTCCTCTGTAGTACAACATGAAATCAGGGATGGTAACACCTCTAGAAGTTCTTTTATTGTTCAAGACTGTTTTCACTATCCTGAGTTTTCCATTTTTCCATATGAAGGTGAAAATTATTCTTTCAAGTTCTGTAAGGAATTCTGTTGGAATGTTGATAGAATTGCATTGAATCTGTAGGTTCTTTTTGGTAACGTTTTTAGTATGCTAATCCTGCCAGTCCATGAGCGTGGGAAAATTTTTCGTCTTCTGATACCTTCTTCAATTTCTTTCTTCAGAGACTTAAAGTTCTTATCATACAGATATTTCATTTGCTTGATTAGAGTTGCACCAAGAAATTTTATATTATTTGTGGCTATTATGAAGGTTGTTGTTTCCCTAATTTCTTTCTCAGTCAATTTATTGTTTGTATAAAGGAGGGCTGCTGACTTTATTAGTTAATTTTTTATCCATCCACTTTGCTGAAGTTGTTTATCACCTCTAAGAATTCTCTAGTAGAATTTTGGGGGTTATTTATGTATACTACCATATCATTTACAAGTAGCGATACTTTGATTTCTTCCTTTCCAATTTGTATGCCCTTGATCTCCTTTAGTTAGTTGTCTTATTACTCTAGCTAGAAAATCAAGTACTATATTGAGGATGTATGGAGAGAGTGGACAGCCTTGTCTTATCCCTGATTTTAGTGGAATTGATTAAAGTCTATCTGCTTTCTGTATATTGACTTTGTTATATTTAGGATGGGCCTTGTACCCCTAATCTCTCCAAGATTTTAATCATGAACTGGTGCTATACTTTGTCACAGACTTTTTCTGCATCTAATGAGATGATCATGTGAATTTTTCTTTCAGTTTGTTTATGTGGTGGAATACATTGATGGATTTTCTTATGTTAAACCATCCCTGCATCTCTGGGATGAAGCCTACTTGATCATGGTAGATGATGTTTTTGATGTGTTCTTGCATTCTGTTTGCAAGCATTTTATTGAGTGTTTTTGCATCAGTATTCATGAGATTGGTCTGAAATTCTCTTTCTTTGTTTAGTCTTTGTGTGGTATAGATATTGAGGTGAGTGTGTCTTCATGCAATGAGTTTGACAATGCTCTTTCTGTTTCTATTTTGTGGAATACTTTGAGGAGTATTGGTATTAGTTCTTCTTTGCAAGTTTGATAGATTCTGTGCTAAAACCATCTGGCTCTGGGCTTTTTTGGGGGGGGCACTTTTGATGACTGCTTCTATTTCCTTAGGGGTTAGAGGTCTGCTTAAGCTGCTTACCTGCTCTTGATTTAATTTTGATAAATGAAATCTATCAAGAAAATCATCCATCTCCTTTAGATTTTCCAATTTTGTGGAATACAGATTTTTGAAGTAAGATCTAATGATTCTTTGGATTTCTTTAGTGTCTGTTTTCATTTCTTATTTTTTTAATTTGGATGCTGTCTATCTTTTGGTGAGCTTGGCTAGTGGTTTGTCTATCTTGTTGATTTTCTCAAAGAACCAGCTCTTGGTTTCATTGAATCATTGCATTATTTTCTTTGTTTCCCAGTTATTGATTTCATCCCCAAGTTTGATTATTTCCTACTGCCCACTCCTCTTGGATGTGCTTTCTCCCTTTTGTTCTAGAGCTTTTAGGTGTGCTTTTAAATTGCTAGTGTGAGAACTCTTCAATTTCTTTATGAAGGTGCTTAGTGCTATGAACTTTCTACTTAGCACAGCTTTCATTGTGTCCCATAAATTTGGGCATGTTGTGCTTTCATTTTCATTGAATTTTAGAAAGTCTTTAATTCCTTTCTTTATTTCTGCTTTGATCCATTAGTCATTGAGTAGAGAGTTGTTCAATTCCCATAAGTTTGTAGGCTTCCTGTTGTTTCTATTGTTGTTGTTGAAGTCCAGCTTTAATCCGAGGTGGTCTGATAAGATACAAAGGGTTATTTCAATTTTCTTATTTATTTCCTATATTTTTCTGGGTGCAGTTAGCCTCCTTATGTTGGATTTTTCCTTCTAGTATCTTCTGTAGGACTGGATTTGTGAATAGATTTTTTTAATTTGGTTTTGTTGTGGAATATCTTGTTTTCTCTATCTTTAGTAATTAAAATTTTACTGGGTATAATAGTCTAGGCTGACATCTGTGATCTCCTAGGTTCTACAAGATACCTGCCCAGGGCCTTCTGGCTTTTAGAGTTTCTGTTGAGAAGGTGGGTGCAATTCTCATAGGTCTGCCTTTATATATTACTTGCCCCTTTTCCCTTGCAGCTTTTAATATTCTTTCTTTGTTCTGTACTTTTAGTGTTTTGATTATTATGTGGCAGGGATTTTCTTTTTTGTTTCAATCTACTTGGTGTTCTGTAAGTTTCTTGTAAGTTTATAGGCATCTCTTTCTTTAGGTTGGGGAAGTTTTCTTCAATGATTTTGTTGAAAATACTTTCTAGGACTTGGAGTTGGGATTCTTCCCCTTCTTTTCTTATTATTATTAGGTTTGCTCTTTTCATAGTGTCCTAGATTTCTTGTATGCTCTGTGTCAGGAATTTTTTAGATTTAACATTTTCTTTGACTAATATTATCTATTCCTTCAATTGTGTCTTCCATATCTAAGTTTCTCTGTTCCACCTCTTGTATTCTGTTGGCATTTCTTGTGTCTGTAGTTCCTGTTCTCTTCCCTAGGTTTCCATCTTCAGGATATCCTCAATTGGTGTTTTTCTTGTTGCTTCTATTTCCATTTGCAAGTCTTGGACAATTTTATTAATTTCACTCACTTGTTTAATTGTATTTTCCTGTATTTCTTTAAAATATTTATTCATTTCATTCACCTGTCTGAGTTTTCTTCTATTTCTTTAAGAACTTTATTTGTTTCCTCTTTAAAGTCCTCTATCATTTTTCATAAGGTTGGATTTAATTCCTCTTCTTTTGCTTTGGCTATGTCAGGGTATCCAGAGCTTGCTGTAGTAGGGTAGCTGAGGTCTGGTGATGCCATTTTGCCCTGGCTCTTGTTAATTATGTTCTTACTCTGAGCTTTAGCCATCTAGTTGTCCCTAGTGTTGGCTGGATGGTCCTGATGCAGGATCTAACCTGGATGTTCCTAGGGCCTGCAGGCCTCCGTGGAAGCAAAGGTTATGGAGCTGGGGTGGGAAAGGGGTGGCAGTGTGCAATTCAACTCTGCTCTACTTTTTTCTTATAAGTTTATTTTTTCCCTGAATAATTTCACTGAAACTATCAGCAAAATATTAAATTATCATTATAGCATTGAATCATATTTGCACTTTCTAATTTTATATATTTTATCATCAACTGTTGTATTAGCTTTAGGTTTCACATGCATGACCTTCATCTGATTAAGGAGGCTCTCTTCAGTTTCATTTTTGTTAAGAGTTTTCAATATGATGAAGTACTGAATATTCAAATACATTTTTCATCTACGGGGAACGTTCATAAATTTTTGTCTTACATTATGTCAAAATAACTGAATTAGAATGATTTATTTTAAAGGTTAAACAAAGCCTGAATTAGCAAAATAATCATTTGTTTCTAATGTGTTTCTATTTAATACATTGCTTATATCTTCAATAGAAGTCACCAGATAACCCATCCTATACTCAAATTTTCTCTGTTATCAAGTGTAGAAACCATAAAATCATCTTATTTCAAAAATACAGGACAACTTTTAGAACTCTTTTTTCTGTCAGTTATGTAATTTGTTTTATGTACTTTGTCAGCTTCACCAAATGAATCCAACCTACTGGCTCCTGACTGTCAGCTCATTCTAAAGAATTGAGGACTCTCCAGACAGCCAGTAGTCTGTCATTTCTTAGTTTGGAAGCTCCTGGCTCTTCTCTTCCTGTATAATCAGACATATTTATCCTTCTCAGGTCTCTGATGTGGTTGAAGACCAGATAGTTATAGTCTCAAAGTTAAATTTTATTTTTAGGAATTAAAATGATGTTCTAGGTCTAAGAAGATGTTTTTAAGTTTGTAATGCAAGTTAGGATGGAAATTGAAATAAATAGCAAACTTGAAACATATGGAGATAGATAGATAATAGAGTATTGATGCCTCTTGCCAGATATGTGTGGACTGGACATTGGGAATGTATGTTGTGCCTTGTAATTGTCATAACTGTGGCCTAATTATTCAAACAAAAAAAGAATTATGAGTTCTGGAAGAAGGGAGAAGGATGGAAGGGTGGGACTGAGAGGGGTGTAGGGAGGGGACTGTGTTGGAGGTGTAACTTGAAGTAATAAATAGTAATTTTTTAGAAAGAGAATATTGTACAGGATTGATTTAGCTATTCCAGGTTTTTTGTTATTCCATGTGAACTTAAGAATTGCTTTTTCCAGGTCTGTAAAGAATTGTGTTCATATCTTCATGAGAATTGCATTGAATCTGTATATTGCTTTTGGCAGGATGGCTATTTTTATTGCATTGATTTTACCTACCCATGACCATGGGTGATTTGTCCTCTTCAATTTCTTTCTTCAGGACTTGAAGTTCTTGTCATACAGGTCTTTCACTTGCTTGGTTAGAGTTACCTGCAGGTATTTTATATTGTGTGTGGCAATTATAAAGGGTGTTGTTTCCCTAATTTCTTTCTCAGCCCATTTATCTTTTGTATAAAGAAGGGCTTCTGATTTTTTAAGTTAATTTTGTATCCAGCCACCTTACTGGAGGAGTTTATCAGCTGTAGGAGTTCTCTGGTATAATTTTTGGGGTCACTTATGTATACCATCATATCATCTGCAAATAGGGATAGTTTAACTTCTTCCTTTCCAATTAATCTCCTTTAGTTGTCTTATTGCTCTAGCTAAGACTTCAAGTACTATGTTGAAGAGATATGGGGAGAGTGGGCATCCTTGCCTTGTCCCTGAGTTTAGATGGAAATGCTTTAAGTTTCCCATCTGGAGGTATCACCATCCCAGATTTCAAGCTATACTGCAGAGCAATAGTAATAAAAACAGCATGGTACTGGTGTAGAAACAGACCAGTTGATCAATAGAATTGAATTGAATACCTAGAAATGAACCCACACACTATTGTCACTTAATCTTCAACAAAGAAGCCAAAACTGTACAAAGGAAAAAGGACAGCATCTTCAAAAATTGGACTGGTCTAATTGAATGTCAACATGTAAAAGAATGAAACTAGACCCATACTTATCACCTTGCACAAAACTTAAGTCCAAATGGATCAAAGACCTTAACATAAAGCCCGACACACTAAATCTAATAGAAGAGAAAGTGGGGAAAAGCCTCGAACTCATTAGCACAGGTGACAACTTCCTGAACAGAACACCAATAGCTCAGGCTCTAAGACCAACAATCAATAAATGGAACCTCATGAAACTGAAAAGCTTCTGTAAGGCAAAGGAAACTGTCGTTAGAACAAAACGGCAACCTACAAATTGGGAAAAGATCTTTACCAATCCCACATCTGACAGAAGGCTAATATCCAAAATTTACATAGAACCCAAGAAATTAAACACCAAGAAACCAAATAATCCAATCAAAAATTGGAAACAGAGCTAAAGAGAATTCACAAAGGAGGAATCCCTAATGGCCGAGAGACACTTGAAGAAATGCTCAACATCCTTAATCATCAGAGAAATGCAACTCAAGACAACTCTGAGGTTCCATCTCACACCTGTCAGAATGGCTAACATCAAAATCTCAAATGATAGCACATGCTGGCAAGGTTGTGAAGAAAGGGGAACCCTCCTCCATTGCTGGTGGGATTGCAAACTTGTACAACCACTATGGAAATCAGTCTGGCGATATCTTAGAAAACTTAGAATAGCTCCTCCTCAAGACCCAGCTATACCACTTCTGGGTATACAACCCAATGATTCTTCACCAAACCACAAGGACATTTCCTCATCTATGTTCATAGCAGCCTTATTTGTAATAGCTAGAAACTAGTAACAACCTAGATGTCCCTCAACTGACCTGTGGTACATCTACACAATGCAATACTACTCAGCTATCAGAAACAATGAAATCCTGCAATTTGCAGCCAAATGGATGGAACTAGAGAAGCTCATCCTGAGTGAGCTAACCCAGACTCAGAAGGATGCACATGGCATCTATAAACTTATAATTGGATTTTAGATATATAGTACAGGATAACTATTTTACAACCAACACACCAAAAGAAACAGGAACTTAGACTTTGTTACCTGTCAATGAGACAATTTGCCCTAGTGGTGCTGCCATGTAAGTCCCCAGTATATGAGGAAGCTCTTAGCCCTCATATGACTGCTGAACTGGGGTAGGATACTGATATGTAGAGATACCCACTGTGGGGAAGTAGGATAGGAGGGAGAGGGGGAAGGGTGGGAGGGTAGGACTGGGAGGGGTGGAAAGAGGGCACTGTGATGGAGATGTAACTTGAAGTAATAAATAAACATTCAAAAAGAATAAAATAAATATTTTTTGAAAAGAATTGTCATCGTTATTCTTATATTTTCATTTTCCATGTGGTGATCTATATTTGCTCTAGGTTTTTCTTGATTAATCTGAATTTAAATTTATCCATTCTATAGTCTTATTTATGTGACAAGATCTTATTATGTAGCCCTGATTGTCCTGGAACCCACTACATAGAATCAGTTGGCTTTGAACTCAGGAAGATCCATCTGCCTCTGCCTCCCTGCCTCTCTGCCTCTGCCGTGGCCTCTGCCTCTGCCTTTGCCTGATTGCTGAGATTAAAGTCATGTACCATGATTCCCAGCCATTAATTGATCCATTTAATGGACCTGAGTTTATGCGTGTTACTCTTTTCTGCTTGTTTTGTTCCTTTGTTTCTTCATTAATCTCCACTTTTGTCTTTGATGTTCCTTTTCTGTACACATGTTAGGCTTAATTTTATATTTACGTACAACTACAGTTTTCTCCTTTGGCAATGTCCAGTCTTTATTTTAAAATTCAAGTATTGCATATTCTACAATAGAAGATTTTTGTTTTATATGCCTGGTTTAGTTTTCTCTAAAACATATTCCAAAGTTCACTCACATTTTCTATGGTTTTCAAGTCCTTGATTTTATTCAAAGATGCCTGGAAGTCTCTTTGTTTCCTCCTTTTAGCATCAGGGTCAACTAGTTTCCTGACTTTTCCTCCTAATTTCCAGGCACATTTCCTTATTTGCCTCATACAAAGTATACTTTTCCTGTGATTTGCTGAGTCCACATTTGGTTGTCTTCCTTTAGCATGTAGAGTTTTGTATTAGAAAATACATATTTAACTGGTGGCTCAGCTCTGTCCTGGCAAGGCTTGCTTTATATTTTCTTAGAAAAGGTGTAGAACAGTTCTGCTCTTAAGACAAGGCTTCTGTGGAGACTCAACTGAAAGATATGGTAGCAATTTCATCAGCACCATGGAGCATAACGAATTCTCTGACTCCTAACCCCTCCCTGCCCCTACTCCTAGGACTGTTTTTGCACCAGGCCCCACAGTCTTCTGTTTACAGGAGATAGACCAGCTTTACCTCTCTGGCACAGAAAGTTTCTTCATTACATTATAGAAAAGTTACATAACAATCCACATATACATCATTTTGTGTTTCAATGTTTTGACTCAATTTGATATTGAGAAGCCCTCACCATTAAGCAACAAGTTCTTATTAAAGACTATATAATTGCCAGTTGCCTAAGGTGTAATAACAGTAATAAACACTAAGAATACAAAAAAAGAAACACATTAAACTTATTGTGCCAACTTGCACATGGGATACAGAATACATATATAAATATATGTGTGTATGTGTATACAATTTTTAATTTTAAGATTTAATGTGTGTGTGCTGTGTTTACTCCATTTACTCAAGTCCTTTCCTTTCATATCTATAGCATCTTTTTCTTAAATATGCTCAGTTCTGACCATTTGGTGTTAGAAAATCTATTTGGGGTTTAACCCTGGGAAAGACTGAGTCTCCCTCTCTCAGATGTGATTAATTGCCTGTAGTCCTTCATATAGGTGTGTATCTTTGTGAGATATCTCTTATCCACACTGGCATGTCAACTGCAATTGTTATTATTTGGGTCTTGTTCAGGCAACCATATTTTTGAGAGTTGATAGATGTAGCTTACATTTCTTTTATAAAAAACACAATCTTCCAACAAGTGTCCAACTCTTAAACTCCCTCTCCCTTCTTCCTTAATGTTTCCTGAGCCCTGGGTGTAGAGGTTGTGTTGTAGATGGATTAATTGAGACTGGGTACCAAATAGTCAGTAGTTCTCTGAATTTTGATTAGTTGTGTCTTTCAAAATTAGTTTTGATAAGTGTTGGTTAATACTATGGCATATCTTGCCTTCTTGGTCATTGTTATTGTTCATAGGCCTTATAGCTTAGTAGGACTACTCATTTCCTTTTTGTCTTAGCAGATTGCATATCATTTTCTCATACAATAAAAGGTAGACCTCAGGGTAAAGGGGTTTAAGTCTGATTCAGCTCTATTTATAGTATGTAGTGTCTTTAGCATTAGGGAGCTACGTTAAAATTTTGGGAGGCATACAAAAGCAATAGTAATAGCTCATATTATATTGGAGGTCTCTTGGACTTCCCTGACCAAAGACTCAAAGTCAGATTTCTCATGCTTGATATTGGAGAGTTTCTTCATTTATTTTCTATCCCTCTCCCCTCCCTTCTTCCTCTGTAGTTAAAACCCGTTTCCCATTTTCCCCATTCTCCTCATCATAGCATTTGTATCCTACTGTTACCCTCTCTAAAGGTCCTCTCTCTTGATCATCATAGAACCATGTGCTTTCCTTGTTTCTGCATTTAGTCCAGGTTATATTCATATACCAGATGATTTGAAGTTAAGAAGTACAGCTAAAAGAGAACATATAGTATTGGATTTTTGAGTAATAGTAGTGTCTTTTAATGTAGGGAGAAAGATAGCTTAGTGGAAATAATCTGACACTTTATTTTTACTAAGTGGAAAGAGAATGTATTTTCAGTAGACCTTGGACTTGAAGTTTGGTTGTATTACTGATTAGCAGAGTGGCATATAGACTTACATATTCTCTCTGAAACTCAGTGACTTCACATGTCAAGTGGAGAAACTAGATCTCATTACAGAGTCTTGTGTTTTGAAGAGTTTAGTGAGATATGAATATAAGCTACCTACTATTTGAACACAGTGAGGACTTCTTGGCTAACCGTTCTTTCTCTTCTCTGTACCACTATTTTATAAAGAACACAGTCAGAGGAAAACCCATCCTCAAATGATCAGGGGCTTATGTTCTCAGGAAAAGTCACTGCTGTTCTCTGATTCTCTAGATGTTTTATAGTTGTCCCATAAAATATTGTTGTGTGATCACATGAGCTCTCTAGTTGCAACATGCCTTCTAGGGGTCTATGAATATTAACTCTATTGCCCTCTGAGCTAATCCAGTTCCCATGACAACTGACAAAAAGGCAACCAAAAGAATTTAGGAAAAAGAGGGCTTTTTTTTTTCAAAAAGAATGATGAGAAAAGTAGACACAAAATGTTTGGAATCTAATAGCAAAACACATACAGTTTGGGGACAAGAATGATCCCAGTTCTCTGAGAACTCTGCTCATCAAAGTCAAGGGAGATGACAAGAGAAGAAGAAACCTTCAAGGCTGGGGACTTCTGTGGGCAATGCTTAAATATGCCTGCCTGAAGCATTACTGACCTTAGCTTAGAAATGGTAATTATTGACATTCTTTAATTTTGTTTAAAGAAAATGGAAATCCCATTTTTTTTTTTTACTGGTTTTCTTTGGAAAATACTTAACTCTTATGTTTATAGGGTAGAGAGTAGTAAATGAAGAGAGGGTCACAGAGGTTTCTAAGTAAAGAGAGACTATCAGTATCAAAGGAGTGAATCAATATCGAATCAGTAAGATATATTAGTTGCTTTTGCTCACACAAATTTCCTTTTCCATCACAACTGCAGTGGTCCTCATTGAGCTTGGGGACAGTAAGTTAAAATTTGAAATTCATATACATCTTCAAAGTAGAGAAAAGGATACAAAGGTATGTTATGAGTTCCTGCTTTGGTTCAAGGATCAAAACACCTGTGTCAATGGGACCTTTATTAGAAATTCATAATCTCAAGGTTGGAGAAATACCTCAGCCATTAAGAATGCTTACTGCTCTTGAAGAGGTCCTGATCTCAGTTCCAAGAACCCACATCAGGCAGATGAATCTGATCAATCAATTTTACCCAAATAAATTCCAGAAGATCTGATACCATTTTCTGGCCCCTGTGAGCACAATGCATGCAAATGGTATATATTCACATGTACAGGCAAAACAGCTACACTCATAAAATGAAAATAAATAAATCTTGTGAAAAGAAAGACGGAATCTCAGATGTTTTCCTATGCCTATTGAATCAAAATCCTATGTTGCTTATTGAATCAAAAGTCTATATCATTTGTGTGCATCCTAAAGTTTAAGAATTTCTGAATAAGAACATGAGAAGAAACTGTAATTATCTCCAAATCACTTTCTTAAGACATTTATATTTTATTACTTTCTTTAATAATAATGGAAGGTCCTATTAAAGAGATCACTTCCCACCCTGCTTATCTTCAGTGTAGAAGGAAGAAACTTGCCTGGAAGTTTCCCTTTGTTGCTAGTATTATGACATGGGGAAACATTTTTTCAGTTTTAGTTTACATATTTGCAAAATTGGGTCAATACGTGCAGGTACAGTGCAGCAGAAAGAATGAAAAAGAACACTGGGGAGATGGCTTAGTGGTTAAAGTACTTTCCACCCAAATATGAGGACCATAATTAAGATCTCTGGAACCCACATATAATGAGGGGTGGCCATGGCTTCCCTCCAACCTTGGAAGACAGTGACTAGGATCCCAGAACAAGCTGGATAGTAAGACTATCATTGAGCTCTGAGTTTGATTGAGAAAGACTATTTCACTGAATAAGGTGGAGAGATAATTCCCATCATCAACCTCAGGCTTCCACATGCAAACACACAGATGCACTCTGAACCCACACACATGTAAACATCCACATACATCACACATGCATATATAAAATGGAAAAAAAGAAGTAGACATAAACAAGACTTTCGATCTAATTTCTATTTCTTCATCTTCGTTGTCCTATTTTCCCATAAACCTGTTTCTATATTTCTCTCCAATATAGCATTCATTTATGTTTCTAGCTCTGTATCCACACAGTTCCTTCTATAAGATATAGGCAGTTATCTTTTTCTAAAAATCAGAACCCTACTTAATCAGAGAAATTCAGTTCAAAAGTGTCTACCCCATAAATTTTTTATCTGACACTCTATGGACATCACTTAACATTCTTCTGTTCAGATACATTGATGCCCCCTCTCTGAGTTACAATTCTCCTTAATTCTTTTTGACTCCTCATTGGTCATGCACACACATCTGCAATTCCCATGAAGTACTCACTACTTGAACAGAGAGGGGTTACATGCCATTCATCATTGCAGTCTCCTCTGTCCTAAGCACAGTACATTATAGGTAATGTGAAATCAAAGTGTGAGGAAATGAGAAGAGAGAAAACAGGAAAGGATAACTTGTCAAGACACTTACACACATGGAGGAATTTTTATTCTGAAAAGTGTCTGGTGACATTCCTCTGTGATGGGAACAAAATCATCAGTGTGCTCTGTGTCTGATACTGTGAATGTGGGCGATCAAGATGAAATGTCATCCATCTGTTACTCTTTCAGCTCATATCCAGTGTTTGCCATGGAGTCCCTGACTTCTAAGCTGCACCTCCATGCTTCCTTTAGTTTGTGCTGTTGGAGAAGCATGGATTAGATTGCTTTACTATATACTATCAAGACTGCTACTCATTTTAGTTGGCTGTATACTGATTGATGCTTTAAACATGAATTTCCTTATAAAGAGCATATGCAATAGTTCCAAAAATCCAACAAGAAAGATTATTGTAGAGATACAGACTCACAATCAGTGTACAGAAACAAGAAAGACAGTAGATCTTGATTAGCATTTTAATTCTGGAACAGTATAAATGAAAGATTCCATGAATCTTAAACCCTTGCTTCTGTCTCAGCATTATTGCTATAACAAAATAAATGACCACTGGGTTTTTTATTTAAATGTCATAAAGAACTTCACACATGGATGTAGCCCTGAAAACTTGAGCTAACAAGGCAAAGTTTTATAGAACCCTTTCATATGACTAGACAACTGGTCATTGAGACATACCAGGTTTAATTTCCTATTGCTATGATTTTTTTTTAATCCTGATAAAAGCAACAGAAGAGAGAAAGTTTTTCAGCTCACAATCCCAGCTATAGTTCCTCCTTGAGAGGATGTCAAGGTGGCAGGAACTGGAAACCGCTAGTCCTAGCACATCTACACTCAAGAGCAGAGAGCAATGGACTAATGAAGAGATGGTAGTGCTCTGCTTGCTCTCTCCACTCTTACAGTCCAAGATCCCCTGCCCAGGTAATGCTGCTGCCCACATGAGGAGTAGGTCTTTCCACTTGCATTAACTCAATCAAGAAATTCTAACAGACAAGCCCACACACCAACCTAATCTAGACAACTCTTCTAAAAATATTCCCAGGTGATTGTGTCAAATTTGTAATTTAAAAACTAAAAACTATTATTAAACACATACCATCTTTATTATGGCAAAGGATAGAGACAAGAACCAGACAACTCCTTTTTACCTGACCTGCCCCCAACCCACAGGATCAGCAGACCATAGACTCCTCCCCCACCTCTTAATTATGTAGGACCAGAGAAGTGTCACAGTTAGAGTCTCCAGCTCCTTCTAAAATTGAAGAACAAGAAACCAGAAATAGAGATTCAAGACAGAAATACAAACTGCCATTTCCCTCCATAAATATTTGTAATTAAAATATACGCCTACGAGGAAAAAAAGAGACAATATAATTGTATTTTGCGTACATGACTAAATAAAACTTCCAGCCCCAAACTACCAAAGAACACAAGCCTATGAATTCACATTGATTTGAACTTGAATCTAGGTCAGGGTCTGAGAAAAGCTGATATCTACATCATCCTGAAAGCTAAGTATGACATTTTCCTGCCACAATTAACACAGATACTGGCCCTAGAACACCTGGATCATTGTTTAGTAAACACAGCAATAGCGTTTGGCAGAGATTCATCAGCTTTTTCACTTCTATGAACTCTAACTTCATGAGGTGATAAGAGGGAGATCTGCTCTCACAGTGGGCTGTGTTATAAAAGAGAACTCTGAGCTTAAGGACCCAGAACATTCATCATAGGTAGTAAACATGCCTATCTCTTGTTCCAAGGAGCTCCTATATTCTTGTAGTTATTTTAAAAACATTAGGCATCCCCAACTTATGCTCCAGAGCAAAACACGGCTTCTATCTTCTAAACCTGTCCCTGGCACAGTCTTCTTGGAAATGACAGCCCAGTACAAACACAACCAGTGGTTCTGCTTACACTATTAAAAGGACCACAAAAGCAGTAGGGAAATTTTAACCCCAGAGATTCTGCCATCTACTGGATATGATTAAAAATTAAGAAACCTATGGCAATGAAAACTCCCAGGAATCTATGAGGGAGACCCTAGCTAATACTTCTAACAATGCGGGGCATGGAGCCTAAACCAGTCCTCTCCTGTAACCAGGAAAGATTTCCAATGGAGGGATTGGGACACCAACCTGATCACAAAACTTCCACCTACAATTTGTCATACATACAAGATGTGCAGGTGTTAAGATGGAGGAGAAATTGAGGGACTGTCCAATCAATGACTGGTCCATTTAGAGACCCATGCCATGAGAGGGAGTCCACCTCTGACACTGTTAATGATATTCTGCTATACTTGTAGATATGAACCTAATATAACTGGCATCATAAGAGAGGCTCACCCAGCAACTGATGGAAACAGATGCAGAGACCCACAGTCAGACATTAGGCAGAGCTTGCGGAATCCTGTAGAAGAGAGGGAGGAAGCCAGGGGGGTCAAGGACACTACAAGAAATCCACAGAATCAACTAACCTAGGCCCACAGGGGCTCACAGAGACTGAACCACCAACCAGGGAGCATGCATGAGACTGAAGTAGGCCCTCTGCACCTGTGTAACCATTGTGTAGCTTGGTCTTCATGTGGGACTCCTAACAGGAGGATCAGGAACTGTCTCTGACTCTGTTGCCTGTCTTTGGAATCCTTTCCCCTAACTGGGTTGCCTTGTCTACCCTCTAGGAGGAGACTTGTCTGGTCTTAGTGTAAGTTGATATGCCAAGGCTGGTTGATCCATGGGAGGCCTCCCCTTTTCTGAAGAGAAAGGGAGGAAGATTGAATGGGGGGAGTTGAGGAAGGAAGGCCTGGGTGGAGAGGAAGGAGGGAAAGTAAATTAACTATTAATTAATTTTTTAAAAATCAACTTTTTTGGGAACATTATATCATTCTATTTCTTATATTACTCAGTTACAGAAGAAATTTAGTTTTTATCTGAAGTCTGACATATGATCTTTTTCTATAATTTTTAATTTTTTAATATTTTTAACATTTATTTATTTCTTCAGGTTACATCACAATCATAGTCCCTTCCCTCCTCCCCTCTCAATCCCCCTCACCCTCCTATCTGTTTTTTTTTTTTAATTTAAAGTGTACAAAAAAAATAAACTTTTATTCACCTCTGAGCACAAAGTTTTGGGCTTCCTTCCCTCTGCAATGTATGTAATATCAGTCTTTATATCCCAAGGATAAAACACAATAAACTGTTTTCCAAACTTATTATACATTGCCTATTACATAAATGAAGGTTTTAATAGTGCAATGCAAGAATAACAAAAGTATATTCATGTAAATTTCTTCAAAATTACTCCTAACCCATAAGTATTTAGTTTGATTAGGAGACATGGCACAGCTCAATGTGATTTCCAGTCTAAGTAAACACAAGAGACAACACATATTAATGAATGAATCTTCTCAACTCTGCAAATTGCCACTCAACTTTGTTAAACACTGTTTTCTTCATCTAAACCTTGCCTACCTTACCAGGCTAATATGCCATTTAAATAGACCAATTGTGTGATAAATAGTGATGGGTGCTCAGTAAATGGCTATTGCCACAGTCATCTGGTCCAAGGAAACATGAAAATTTGTTTTAGAAAAGAATCTGTGGTAAGCAATCCCTGACTGCCACTGTCAGGTTCAGGTAGGAATAGGACAGCAATATTGAAGAACAGCAATCATTTCTGCTGTCCTTAGCCATGAGGCTCAGGTTTAATGTGACAAGTAAAGACTGTTTTCTAAAATTACTGATACAATAGTCTGTTGATGACAACAATCACCTGCCCTTGATCAGATGTCCAGTGCTCATTAAATTAATAAGTTCACATGTAACCTTTCTATCGCTGAGAACTTTCTAACATCCTTCATCTTGGATTCTGGAAGATTCTGGGCAAATTGCCCATAAATAGATGCAAATTGGTTTGCTTCCAATTATGTCTTTGCTTTATAAGTGATAGATCCATCTATAAACAGTGTAGTGCTGACAGTCCCAAGTGTCACATGGCATGGGACTCTCATGCATTGCTAAACAATGCCAAGAAAATGGGGTGTCCCTTCTTTACACTCTTGTCTTGTCCCTTCCCAACTCTGATCTTGTTTTGTTAGAACTTATTTATTTACTACAAAAGCAAGGGGAAGCCCCTGGGACACAATATAGTGAATTCCAGGTTTTTTTTTTTTGTTCTTGTTTATTTGCTTTGGTTTTTCCCACTTATGTTATATTTTTTAATGATTTATTTTGTTTTTATTATAATATAATTACATAGCTTTCACCTTCTTTTTCCTCACTCAACCCCTTCCATAAACTAGTCCTTGCTGCCTTTCAAATTTATGTCCTCTTTTTTCATTAATTGTTTATTTCTAGTTTTAAATATTGTACTACAGTATTATTAATATTAAGCACTGAGGTGGTTGGGCATATTAAATTTTATATCCATCTCACCCTAAACCAGACACTGTTTCTATATCTTCTCTCTTTTTATTACTTGGTATTTTCATTCTCAGTAAGAAACACAAGCCCCTTTCCCCCACTTTATCCTATCTGATCTATACTACATGGTTCTAGATTATAGACATAGTCATATTCATAGAACTGTCACAATCATTAATGATCTTCCACTAGTTATTTGAACAGAAGAAAGCTCTAGAAGTTTCCTATAATGCATTGTAATACAGTATATTCCACAAAACACTAGGTTTCTACAATAATTAGGAAAGTTAAACGTACAATCTAAATATACACTGAGCCAACATTTCGAGTGTACCACTTAAGGCCACATATCCCTATCAAAAGGATGATGGAACAAATAGTTCAACTACACATACTATGGAAAATACAGAGATGTGTGTTGTGGTTAGATATAGAACTCTCAGCTGCTCCAGCACCAGGTCTGCTTGCATGCTGCCATGCTTCCGACCATGATGATGATGATGGAATTAACCTATAAACTGTAAGCCAGCCCCAATTAAATGTTTTCCTTTATAAGAGCTTCCTTGTTCATGGTGTCTTCTCAAAGCATGAAAGCCTAAGACAGAAGTTAGTACCAGGGACTGGGTAATTGCTGTGCTAGTCCTGACCATGCTTTTGTTTGGAGGAATGTCAATTTGGGGACTTTGGATTAAGAAACAATGGAATGTAGCCAAATATTATCTTAATTTTGTATCAATATACAAGATTGTATTGGACTACATCAGTATTGATCTTTGTATATTGAAACAAAATTAAGATTATATTTGGCCACAATGGTATTGCCCCTTGTATATTGATGCAAAATTAAGATTGTATTGGGCTACATAGGTATTGATCTTTGTGTATTGATACAAAATTAAGATTATATTTGGCCACATTGGTATTGATCTTTGTATATTGATACAAAATTAAGGGTAACACTTCTTAAAGGTATTGTACCTAGTAATGCTTAAAAATGAAATGTGAAGTTTTGGCCTTTTGCTACCAACTGTCATGAACTGTTTAGGATAATTAAGAAATGCAAACTAATAGTCATGCAAGCTTGTCATTTTGTTAGTTACTATGACAATCTATCACAGTTATTTTCTAAGCTAATCAGAAATCAAGTTGCTAAGAGACAAGCAACAGTTGCTTATCTAAATATAAGACATAGATAGGGCGTGTTCAAAAACCTCAAGAGATCTGAAGAATATGGCATTCAAAGATGTTTTCTTAACTTAAGATTTTTTTGATATCGAGACATGTCAGCTCCTGACAGCACCCCCTATTCTACTCCAAGTTGAAGATGAGCATCGAAGAATCTCCAGTGGGAGATGACTGAATTAGTGACAAGCCTATCTCTTGGCAAGAAAAAACCCTTGCTTCAACTGTAGACAGAATGCTGTCCAAAAAGCACAAAACTTCGAAGCAGGTAAGTCGACAAACTAGCTCTGCCAAGACAGGGTAGGCAAGTCCTTCATAATTCCTGCTCTACAATCAATGTCTGTCAAAGAAACAGGGCCAAACGACTGAAGATTGATGCTGTAATATATGGAGAGAAAATGGGAACTGTCCAGGCAGCCACTGGTATGTCATTTCTTAGTTTTGGAAGCTGCGGGCCCTGCACTTCCTATATAATCAGATATATTTATCCCTCTCAGGTCTCTGAGCTGGTTGAAGAATAGATAGCTAGAGTCTCATAATTAAATTTTGAGTTGTTTAGGAATCAAGAGAGTGTTCTGGATCTAAGAAGATGTTTTTAAAATTGTGATGCAAGTTAGTATGAAAACTGAGTTAGATATAGAAATTTAAACTCATGGAGATGTTTAGATAGTAGAATGTTAAAGTCAGGTGCCGAATACATATGGACTGGACGTTGGGAATGTACGCTAAGCCATATAACCCTCATAACTGTGGCCTAATTACCTCTGTTGTTTTGTATTGTATTTATTATTATAAGAGAAAGAGCCATTTGTTGGACTGAAAGGGGGAACTGTTGGGAGGAAAATATACCTTAAACTTAAAAAAAAGGGTAGAGGATGGGGGGTTGAGAGGGAAGAGGGTGGAAGGGTGGGACTGGAGGGGAGAGTGGGGAGGGGACTGTGATTGAGATGTAACGTGAAGAAATAAAAAAAATAAATTAAAAAACTAAATCACAGCAGTGTCCTTACATACATTTAAAAAAAAGAAAGAATGGAATGCTTAAGTGGAACTTAATGGGCTATACAAGCAGAAGCATGGAAGACAGTAGTGCTGGGGGCCCTTTGAACTGTGGCAGCATGGATCAAGAGTTTTCAGAGGAAAAGAATTTTCGAATATTACCTAGAGATCATTCTTGTGCTCTTTTGATGAAAAATGTGACTGCTTTTTGACATTTTCCAAACACTCTGTCTTAGGCTAATCCCAAAACAGCCTAGTATAGACTCTGTCCTGTGGTTCAGCCTTATGAAGAGTATGTTGATGAAACATAGCAAGGTTAGAAAGGAAAAATGCAAAATATATGGTTCAAAGATTAAAGGGGCATCAGGAAGTGGAATGGAACTACCTCATGTTCAAGGAGATAAACTGATTATAGATATTAAATGGAATTAAGAGAGTAGTGACAAGGGGGGGATCCGAGATGTTGGCGGCCCCTACAGATGCATTTTAATCTTGGGGAAAACCGTGATTGATATAAGACGCAGTACAAAAATATCTAAGAGACCCGACAC
>CAJQZJ010013817.1:4113509-4136580 GCA_907164525.1 Lophiomys imhausi | reverse complement strand
GTGATTGATATAAGACGCAGTACAAAAATATCTAAGAGACCCGACACTCCCCCCCCCCCCGGTCTCACCCAACTACCCGGGTACCACTAAAAGTCCCTGGGCAAGATGCTCCCTCCCACTCTCGGACTCACACGGAAGCAGTTGAATCCGAGAATCGGGATCCCCCCCTCCCCACCAGGAGAGACACGCCAGAGTTTAAGTGTATACAAGTATACAGCTCCGCCCCCTTGATAAGTGAAGTCTCCACTTGAGAGATGGGGCAGAAAAACAAACCTTACAGGAGTGGAGTCAGACAAGTCGACCGCTACACTAAAGTGCCCTCTTTGGATCTAAGAATAGAAGACAACAGGAGCAGACAGGTAAGACTTACACATGGCTAAGTGCCCCACAAAAAGCAGGATACAAAGTGGAATGACTCCAACAAAAGAAAACAACAAAAGATTCCATTTCAGCCTACCTGGATCACAGCACCACAAGTGAAACACATGAAAACGATAACAATTCTACATTATGGAAAGTCATAGAGTCCCTTCAAGAAGAACTTAAATTTATGAAGGAATTCAAAGAGGCCACGATTTCACAGACGAAAACTATGGATAACACCATCAGAGAACTTCTAAACAAGGTGACTCAGCTTGAACATGAAAAGGACAGGGCAATAGAAGACTTCCAGGCAAAGACAAGCAAACTGGAACAGGAAATGTACAAAATGAATAAAACCATTCTAGACATGAAAATAGAAATGGAAACAATAAAGAAACCACAGTCAGAGTTAAAAAATGGAAATGGAGAGCCAAGGGAAGAGAACAGGAACTATGGATATCAGTACCAAAAATAGGATTCAAGAGATGGAAGACAGGATCTCAGGCATGGAAGATTCGATGGAAGAAATCAGTACAACATCCAAAGAAAATGAGAAAGCTAAAAAAATCTCTCACCCACAACATCCAAGAAATCAAGGACTCAATGAAAAGAAGGAACCTAAGAATCAGAGGCGTAGAGGAAAGAGAAGACTCCTAAATCCAGGGTCCAGGAAATATCTTCAACAAAACCATAGAAAAAAACTTCCCAAACCTAAAGAAAGAGATGCCAATAAAATTTCAAGAGGCTTACAGAACACCAAACAGATTAGATCAGAAAAGAAACTCTTCTCGCCACATAATAATTGAAACTCCAAATATAGAGAACAAAGAAAGAATATTAAAAGCTGTAAGAGAAAAGGGCCAAGTCACATACAATGGTAGACCCATCAGAATTACACCGGACTTCTCCTCAGAAACTTTAAAAGCCAGAAGGGCCTGGACAGATGTCCTAAAAGCACTGAGAGAACATAGGTGCCCAGCCAGACTACTATACCCAGCAAAACTCTCTATCAACATAGATGGAGAAAACAAGATATTCAATGACAAAATCAAATTTAAACAATATCTACCCACAAACCCAGCCCTACAGAAGATCCTAGAAAAATTCCAACCCAGAGAAGATAACCACACCCAAGAAAACAGAGGAAATAGAAATCACCACAGCAACTAAACAAAAAGAAGCACAAGATGATCACCTATACCAAAATAATGGGAAATAACAACCCCTGGTCACTAATATCCATCAACATCAATGGATTCAACTCACCAATAAAAAGACACAGACTTACAGACTGGATCCGTAAACAAGACCCATCTTTTTGCGGCATACAAGAAACACATCTCACTACTGAAGATAGGCACTATCTCAGAGTAAAGGGCTGGGAAAAGGTTTTGCCAAGCAAATGGACCCAGGAAGCAAGCTAGAGTAGCCATCCTAATATCGAACAAAATAGACTTCCAATTGAAGGTAATAAAAAATACAGAGAAGGGCATTACATACTCATTAAGGGAAATATCCATCAAGAGGACATCTCAATATTGAACATCTATGCCCCAAATACAAAAGCACCTACATTTGTAAAAGAAATGCTTCTAAAAATTAAATCACACATCGATCCAAACACTTTAATAGTGGAAGACTTCAACACCCCACTCACAACAAACGACAGATCATCAAGACAGAAGCCAAACAGAGAAATAATGAGTCTAACAGAGATCATGAACCAAATGGACCTAACAGATATCTACAGAACATTTCACCCACACACAAAAGAATACACCTTCTTCTCAGCACCGCGCGGAACCTTGTTCAAAACTGACCATATAGTTGGACACAAAGAGCATCAACAGATACAAGAAAATTGAAATAACCCCTTGTATCCTATCAGAACCACCATGGAATAAAGCTGGACTTCAACAGCAAAAGAATCAACAGAAAGGCTACACGCACATGGAAATTGAACAACTCTTTACTAGATGAATATTGGGTCAGGGAAGAAATAAAGAAGGAAATCAAAGATTTCTTAAAATCCAACGAAAATGAAGACACAACATACCCAAACCTATAGGACACAATGAAAGCGGTGCTACAAGGAAAATTCATAGCACTAAGTGCCTTCAAAAAGAAAATTGTGAAAGCTCATATTAAAGAATTAACAGCCAAACTGGGTGAATTGGAAAAAAAAGAAGCAAATACCCCCGAAAGGAGGAGAAGGCAGGAGATCATCAAACTTAGGGCTGAAATTAACAACTTAGAAACAAAAAGAACTATATAAAGAATCGATGAAACCAAGAGTTGGTTCTTTGAGAAAATCAACAAAATAGACAGACCCTTAGCCAAATTAAGTAAAAGACAGAGGGAAAAAACCCAAATCAACAAAATCAGAAATGAAAAGCGGGAAAGAACAACAGACATTGAGGAAATCCAGAAAATATTTAGATCCTACTTTAAAAAATCTATACTCCACGAAATTTGAGAACTTAAGCGTGATGGACAATTTTCTCGATAGATTCCACCTACCAAAACTAAATCAAGATCAGATTAACACATTAAACATCCCTATAACTCCTAAGGAAATAGAAACAGTCATTAAAAATCTCCCAACCAAAAAAAGCCCAGGGCCAGATGGCCTTAGCATGGAATTCTACCAGACCTTCAAAGAGGAGCTAACAACAATACTCTTGAAAGTGTTTCACCAAATAGAATCTGAAAGAACATTGCCAAACTCATTCTATGAGGCCACAGTCACCCTGATTCCTAAACCACACAAAGACCCAACAAAGAAAGAGAACTTCAGACCAATCTCCCTCATGAACATAGATGCAAAGATACTTAATAAAATACTAGCAAACCGAATTCAAGAACACATCAAAAGTATCATACACCATGATCAAGTAGGCTTCATCCCAGGAATGCAGGGATGGTTCAACATACAAAAGTCTATCAATGTAATTCACCATATAAACAAGATGTAAGAGAAAAACCACATGATAATCTCGCTGGATGCAGAAAAGGCATTTGACAAAATCCAACACCCCTTCATGCTAAAAGTTCTGGAGAGAACAGGCGTACAAGGACCATACCTAGAAATAATAAAGGCAATATACAGCAAGCCAGTGGCCAACATCAAATTAAATGGGGAGAAGCTTGAAGCATTTCCTCTAAACTCAGGGACAAGACAAGGATGTCTACCTTCACCATATCTCTTCAATATAGTACTTGAAGTTCTTGCTAGAGCAATAAGACAACTAAACGAGAACAAAGGGATAAACATTGGAAACGAAGAAGTCATATTATCCCTATTTGCAGACGATATGATAGTATACATAAGCGACTCCAAAAATTCCACCAGAGAACTCCTATAGCTGATAAACACCTTCAGCAAGGTGGCAGGATACAAAATTAATTCAAAAGAAGCAGAAGCCCTTCTCTATACAACAAACAAATGGGCTGAGAAAGAAATAAGGGAAACAACCCCCTTCACAATAGCCACAAACAATATAAAATACCTGGGGATAACTCTAAGCAAGCAAGTAAAGGACCTATACAACAAGAACTTCAAGCCCTTGAAGAAAGAAATGGAAGAGGCTTTTAGAAGATGGCAAGATCTCCCATGCTCATAGATAGGTAGGATCAACATAATAAAAATGGCTATCCTACCAAAAGCAATATATAGATTCAATGCAATTCCTATCAAAATACCAAAACAATTCTTTATAGACTTGGAAAGAGCTATTCTCAATTTCATATGGAACAACAAAAAGCCCAGAATAGCTAAATCAATCCTGTACAATAAAAAAACATCTGGAGGTATCACCATCCCAGATTTCAAGCTGTACTACAGAGCAATAGTTGTAAAAGCAGCATGGTATTGGTATAGAAACATACCAGTAGATCAATCGAATTGAATTGAAGATCCAGAAATAGATCCACAAACTTATGGCCACCTAATTTTTGACAAAGAAGCCAAAATGGCACAATGGAAGAAGGACAGCATCTTCAACAAATGGTGCTGGTCCAACTGGATGTCCACTTGCAAAAGAATGAAATTAGACCCATACTTATCACCTTGTACAAAACTTAAATCCAAGTGGATTAAAGACCTTAACATAATGCCTGTCACCCTAAATCTACTAGAAGAAAAGTGGGAAAAACCCTCGAATCATTGGCACAGGTGACAACTTCCTGAACAGAACACCAACAGCTCAGGACCGGAGACCAAAAATCAATAAATGGGACCTCATGAAACTGAAAAGCTTCTGTAAGGCAAAAGACATGGTCATTCGAACAGAACGGCAGCCTAAAGAATGGGATAAAATCTTCACCGACCCCACATCTGACAGAGGGCTAATATCCAAAATCTACAAAGAACTCAAGAAATTAAACGCCAAGAAACCAAATAATCCAATCAAAAAAATGGGAGACGGAGCTAAATAGAGAATTCACAAAGGAGGAATTCCTAATGGCTGAGAGACACTTGAAGAAATGCTCAACATCCTTAATCATCAGAGAAATGCAACTCAAGACGACTCTGAGATTCCATCTCACACCTGTCAGAATGGCTAAGATCAAAAGCTCAAATGACAACACATGCTGGCGAGTGTGTGGAGAAAGGGCAACCCTCCTCCATTGCTGGTGGGAGTGTAGGCTTGTGCAACCACTATGGAGGTCAGTATGGCGATATCTTAGAAATCTTGGAATAGCTTTGCCTCAGGACCCAGCCATACCACTTCTGGGTATACATCCAAATGACTTCTCAAGGAATCATAAGGAAGTCTCCTCATCTATGTTCATAGCAGCCTTATTTGTAATAGCTAGAAACTGGAAACAACCCAGATGCCCCTCAACTGAAGAATGGATTAAAAAACTGTGGTACATCAAACAATGGAATATTAATCAGCTATCAGAATCAATGAAATTATGCAATTTGCAGCCAAATGGATGGAACTAGAGAAGCTCATCCTGAGTGAGCTAACCCAGACTCAGAAGGATGCACATGGCATCTATTCACTTATAGTAGGAGTTTAGCTATATAGTACAGGATATCTGTACTACAACCAACACACCAAAGGGAACATGGACATAGACTTTTTTTCTTTTTTTTACTTTCATTATTTGTTGTTGTTGTTGTTGTTAGTTTTTGTTGGTTGGTTTGTTTGTTGGTCTGATTTTTTTTTACTTTTCCCTCCCCACCAGTGAGACACTTTTCACTGGTAGTACTTCCTTGTAGGCCCCCAGTGTATGAAGAGGCTCTTGGCCCTCATATGACGTCTGAACTGAGACGAGGGACTGTTATGTGGGGTCACTCCACTCCAAAGGAGCAAGATGGAAGGGTTAGGGGGTAGAGGATGGGAGGGTGGGGCTTGGAAGGAGGGAACAAGGGCAATATGATGGAGATGTAACCTGAAGCAACCAATAAAAAATTTATTAAATAAAAAAAGCAGGTAACAGGTTTAAAACACTGTAAATAAATTAAAGTTTACAGATGTTCAACCTGGTTTTATAAACCACCAAGAGTCGAAAAAACTTAGAGCTAAGGTAAAATACATGAAATGTGTGGGATTAGCCCATACCTTTAACTTCAGCAGAGACAGGAGGAGCACTATAGAGTTAGTTGTCTTATAAATTCTAGAGTTACAAGGAACAGAGTGGTGATATTGCACACCCTTAATCCCAACACACTAGAGACAGAAACAGGCAGATGCCAGAGCTCAAGGTCAGCGTGATACAAAACAAGCTCTACATAGGGAAAAACTTCGATCCAGGGGTGGGGGAGCACATCTTTAATCCCTTCGGTTGGGAACCACAAGTCTTGATCCCAATACTTAGTATGCAGAGACAGGCACATAGGATTTCGAAGGATTTAAGTTTAAAAGCTACTTACAAAAGAAATGCTCAATGTAAACATTGTCCTTTGAGATCTCAAAATACATACACTAAAGGTTTGTTTAGCTTCAAAATAACAAAATAATTTCTTCTTTAATCCATATTGAAAGATAATACTTTATATATTGTCAAAAAACCAAATTTGATCCAGGAAAAATATTACCTGACCCCCCCCCCAAAAAAATCGTAATTGCCCCAGAGTTAGGATTAGGACAGGGCTCTGTTCTTATCTTTCCAGGAGACTTAAAGCATCCATTCAAGGAATCCAGGGACAAACTGGACAAGGGAAACCTCAGCAGAAAACAGATCAGACACCAAAGAAGACGAGCGGCCCAGACAATCCAGCCTTGCAGACCCCCTCAATAGCTGTTTCCTCAAAAGTCTACAACCACAACTCAAAATCACTAAGATCGGTCAGCTCCACAGACTGCTCCAGCCAGAACTTCAGTAAAGGCCTAAAGATCAGCTTCTGTCTACAAACTTCTTAGGACATCTAAATAGCTGAGCACAAACGGACTGAACATCAAATGATTCTATTAACATTTTTAACCATTTTTCCATTCCTATTTGGGCCCCAAACAGGTTTACTACATCCCAAATCAACAGGAAGTCATTTATGAGAGCAACATCCCAGGCCCAGAAGGTGGGGAGGATGTCCCCCCACCCTTTGGTTATTCGATGGATAACAGAAAATTTTGTCATTTAAGGGAACAGACTACAAGCTGTTAAATGGGTTTTGGAGGTTAGACCTAGGGACTTCTCTCTTTTTCTTTTCTGTATCCTTCTTTCTCTCCTATGTAGGAGTGAATATACTGGAGAAAAAATGGGACATAGACATAGTATAGGAAAGATCAAGAAAAAGGGACAGATTATTGAATAAGCCCTTATACCTTTGTACATTGATACAAAATTAATACTATATTAGGCTAAATTGGTATTGATCATTGTATATTAATGCAAAATTAAGATTGTATTGGACTACATCGGTACTGATCTTTGTATACTGATACAAAATTAAGAGTATATTTGGTCACATTGGTATTGATCTTTGTATATTGTTACAAAATTAAGGGTAACACTTCTTAAAGGTATTGTACCTAGTAATGCTTAAAAAGGAAATGTGAAGTTTTGGCCTTTTGCTACCAACCATCATAAACTGTTTAGGATAATTAAAAAATACAAACTAACAGTCATGCAAGCGTGTCATTTTGTTAGTTACTATGACAGTCTATCACAGTTATTTTCTAAGCTACTCAGAAATCAAGTTGTTAAGAGACAGCAACATTTGCTTATCTATACATAAGAGATAGATAGGGCGTCTTCAAAAACTCCAAGAGATCTGCAGAGTATGGCATTCAAAGATGTTTTCTTAAATTAAGATTTTTTTTTGATATTGAGACATGCCAGCTCCTGACAGCATCCCCTATTCCACTCCAAGTAGAAGATGAGGATCAAAGAATCTCCAGTGTGAGATGGTTGAATTAGTGGCAAGCCTATCTCTTGGCAAAAAAAAAAAAAAAAAACCTTGCTTCAACTGTAGACAGACTGCTGTCCAAAAAAGACAAAACTTGGAAGCAGTTAAGTCGACAGCCTAGCTCTGCCAAGACAGGGTAGGTAAGTCCTTCATAATTCCTGCTCTACAATCAATGTCTGTCAGATAAACTGGGCCAAACAGCTGAAGATTGATGCTGTAATGTATGGAGAGAAAATGGGAACTGTCCAGGCAGCCACGGGTATGTCATTTCTTAGTTTTGGAAGCTGTGGGCCCTGCACTTCCTATATAATCAGATATATTTATACCTCTCAGGTCTCTGAGGTGGTTGAAGAATAATAGATAGCTAGAGTCTCATAGTTAAATTTTGAGTTGTTTAGGAATCAAGAGAGTGTTCTGGATCTAAGAAGATGTTTTTAAAATTGTGAGGCAAGTTAGTATGAATGTTGAGTTAGATATATAACTTTAAACTCATGGAGATGGTTAGATAGTAGAATGTTAAAGTCAGGGGCCAAATACATATGGACTGGACATTGAGAATGTATGCTAAGCCATATAACTCTCAGAATTGTGGCCTATTTATTTCAGTTGTTTTGTACTGTATTTATTGTTATAAGAGAAAGAACCATTTGTTGGACTGAAAAAAAAGAATTATGCATTCTGGGGGAAGGGTGAGAAGGTAGGAGGGTGGGGCTGGGAGGGGTGGAGGGAGTGGGCTGTGATGGAGATGTAACTTGAAGTAATAAATAAACTTTTAAAAGAAGAAGGGAGAGGCGGTAGAGGGTGAGAGGGTGGGGCTGGGAGGGGTGGAAAGATGGCACTGTGATGGAGATGCAACTTGAAGTAATAAATAAACATTTAAAAAAGCGAGAGAGAGTAGTGACCTCAAACCCAGCTAAGCTTCCATCTTGTGAAAATAAATTAAAGAAAAGCTTAGGTCCAGGAGTGGTGGTACACACCTTTAATTCCAACACTCTGGTGACAGAGGCATGCAGATCTCTGAGTTCAAGGTCATCCTGGTCTGCAGAGCACATTCCAGAACAGCCATGCTTAAGCAGTAAAGGCAACCATCAAAAGCAGAAATCTGTTGAAGATGTAATTGAACAAGCTAGTCATGTTCCATCCTCACCAAACAGCAGATCTTGGCAGCTTTGACCATGTGGTTCTGGCTGTAGAATCAAGGATGGAAAGGGGGGGGGGGGTTATTAAATTTCCATCTACTCCTAAGGAAAGCTGCTGAGGCCAGGAAGGTGTCAGGGGTGTTCCTGCATGGAGGTCCAGAGAAGCCATTGTGTGAAAGAAGATATGGACTATCATAAGGATAGTAACTAAAGAAAGTTGTTAAGGCCAGGTGTGTGGCAGGGGTGTCCCTGCATGGAGGCCTAGAAAGCCTTCGAATGAAGCTGTGAAGATGAAGCCTGATTATGTTGGAGACCCAAAAATATTTGAGATGCGAGCGCTGTGGGGTACTTCCCAAGGAGAGTTGCTAACAGGGACTAGAATCAGCCAAAGGAAAAGAAGTGTGTTGCAGTCAACAAAGCTGAAAGAGTTGGAGATCTGAAGAGCATTTTGACATTAGACATAGAGATGCAGCATTTGTAGTTTGTCCAGCTGCTTTTTGGTTGCTTTGGTCCAGTATTTTCTTGCTATGTTCCATTCTCTATGTTTTGGAATGCTAATATATATCCTGTGCCATTATATGTTGAAAGTATATGATCTGGTTTTGATTTTGATTTTATAGGGGTTTATAGTTAAGAGATTGCATGAATCTCAGAAGACACTTTGAACTTTTAAACATTGTTGAGATTACGATAGACTATAGGGACTTTTGAAGTTGGAATAAATGCATTTTGTGTTATGTTATGGCCACAAGCCTAGAGGGGCCAGGGAGTGATACGTGGTGGTTAGATGTAGAATCACAGTTCATCAAGCATCATGTCTGCTTGCATGCCACCATGCTTCCCATCATGAGTATAATGTACTAAACCTCTGAAACTGTAAGCCAGCCTCAATTGTTTTCTTTTATAAAAGTTGCCTTGGTCATGTTATCTCTTCAGAGCTATGAAACCCTAACTAAGACATACTGTGGAAAATACAGAGATGTACAAGCCGTAATACCTTCTAAGAATAAAGTAACTGAATGAAAAAGAATGGATAAAATGGGCTGTAGAGATGGCTCAGAGTTTAAGAGCACTGGCTGCTCTTCCAGAGGTCATGAGTTCAATTCCCAGCAACACATGGTGGCTCACAACCATCCACAATGTGACCTGACACCTTCTTCTGACTGCAGGTTGCAGTGTACATGAAAATAGAGCACTCATATACATTAAATAAAGAAATAATTTTTTAAAAAGAAATGGATAAAATAATCTTTTCTTAGGTGAGTCTCTGCTATACTACCTCATTCAGTCCTTAAACAAAACTCCATAATACATGCTTCATCATCTGATTTTGCTGTTAACTAAAGTGAGGCCAAAAGAATTAACTTCCACAATCAGTAACAACTATCTTCAGTGTTCTCTCTACTTTATTACATATAGTACTTTAAAACATAGAAAAGACTTTTACATATTTTTTCTGTGATCAAGCACTATCATCAGCTTTATAACATAGCCAAATGTTCTCCCCATTTGTCAAAATAAGAGTCTGAGGTCCACACCCATCAAGTAAATAAAAAATATCTGGTGACTTCAGTGTATAATAATAAATTGTGGGTAATTTTTATGGCATTTTGAAGTTTTCCTTAGCTCCACAAGGCCTCCTGACCTTCAGACTCAGCATTCCATGTAAGTTTATTAAACCCTATTTCCAATTTGGACACTGGATATCTTAAATTCTAACCCCATAGTCAAGATTAAATGCCATAGAAGGTATTCTGTGGACATCATGCATTTCAGAAACAGACCCAAAAGACCTGATCTTTAATTAACCTGAGAGCCTTTTCCTTGAGGACTAGCTTTCATGGTACTAGAAGGTGCCACATATGCTTCTGAAGGAGGAAAGTAACCAGTTATCCCACTTAGCTATAAAATCTATGAACCATAACAGCAGCCACCATGGCAGTATAGCCCTAAGGGTGCAGTAGTGGCATGCATAGCTTTACGGCAACCAATAGCTCTCTCATTGGCCTTAAGAACCACTCAACAAGAGGGAAATCATGCCTGCTACTAAAACCCTAGCCAACTATCCAGGGATGGTAAAGTCATGGATCTTAGAGGAGAACCTACAACTTCCACTTTACTAAACCAGGATAATCCCTAACTACACTGTACATATTTGTCCTTATTCCCACAGATAAGTGTAAGGACCCTTCAGCAAGGAAACTTTTCTTTGTAACAGATAGAGACCAATACAAAAAAGTACAACCTATCAAAATACAGAGTGGTGGAACCCAGTCCCAACTAGCACATCTACAAGAATAATTGTGGAATAGAGTGTGGAAAGATTGTAAGAAACAGAGGAATGGGAAGATTGCTGTGAGACTATGCCCTCTAGAAATGTCAGAGAAGCTACACTCATAAAGTGTCACCAACATGGCTGCCTAATCAAGACCCTAACAAGGGCAAAACCAATAAACATGCTAACATGAGGTCTCAACCCTAGAAAAAGAATGAAGGGAACTGAGGAAAGCTGAAATCTGGAGACACAGTCTTCCCCAGAGAAGAGTATGCCAATTATTTACTCAATACCAAATCGCCAGCTCTGAAAACATATTCTGTTGAGTAGGGAGCCACAGAAAGAAGGAATAGTGATGTCACCACTAATGCCAACACTCCCTACTCCATCCAGTTCCAAGGGATGAAACAGTCCTTTCAGCAATTGATGCTTGACTGCACTAACCCAGGGTTGTACGATACACCTCACATTTTTGTAAATAGTCTCTATTTAAACCCCAACTTATGTGTGCTTTTCTTCTATTTGGACTTTGAGTAATACACATCTCATATCTACCTGTGGCCCAAATAAAGATTACTGCATCTGATTTCACACACTTGGAAGGAGCTATTAAATCACTCCCCTGAAATACTGCTGGGAGAATTCTTCCCTCATTATATACTCAAGACACAGATGTTAACTCTCCAACTGTACAGCAAAGAAGTGGCACCCAAAAGATGAAAAGACTAAGGTGCCTTCACATTCCTACTGGGGTATACAAATGTCAGAGATATTCAGGGGCTTCTGAAGAAACCTTTGACTTCTAATCTAGACAAAGAATGGCCAATACCCACTGAAAGCATTTAAGAAGCAGTGATTATCAATATGAGATCTGATGGCTGAGTAGCTGTCTCAAAAGCCTCTTCAATATAATATACCCAAATCCCCAATATACTCCCCTTCTAAGAACTCTTGCTTATTCAAGCCATAATCCTAAAAGTCATCCTCAAAAGCTGTCCCTCCTCATTTTAAGTCAATCATATTTCATGGTTACTTCCTAAAATATTTCCAGAAGCCATCCAACACCTTCATTTTTCTCAATGATCTAGTGATAGAAACTACAATCATCACTATGTGAATTATAGTCTGTCTATGCCCACCCATCACCCTTCCCTGCCAATCTAAGCTACTTTGTCACCAAAGCAGTCTCCATAAAACAATTTAAGATGGAATTCAAAGGCTTTCCTTTGACTTCAAATTAAGGTATGAATCATCAAGGCTTACTATTATGAAGTAGTTGCTCTGCTGTCTTTCTTGTCCTGACCTAGGACAAGCTAGCCCATGCTCCTAGATGCTACCTTCTCTCTGTACTTTGGTAACTCACCTTCCTTCAGACTCAACTAAGGATTCATGGACTCTCTCAATACCGGACCACAGTACACACTTAATTTTCTTTATTTACAAAACTCTTGCTCCCTCTTATCTGTACCCCCTTCTCTTACTTGTTCTGCAAGCATCAAGTATCAATGTGTATGGACATCTTGTACCATATTTGATTGTTTCCCATGCTCAAATAACATGGAGTCCCTTTCGTGGTACAATTTTAGCTTTGTCTAAATTCTTTTAAATTTATTTATTTATTTATTACTTCAGGTTACATCTCCATCATAGTGTCCTCTTTCCACACACACAGCCCCAGTTCCGCCCTCCCACCCTCTACCCCCTATCCCTTCCATCCCACTCCTCTGGAGTGGAGTGTCCCTACATAACAGTCCGCCACCCCAGTTCAGCAGTCATATGAGGGCCAGAGCCTCCTCATACACTGGGGGCATACAATTCTAATAGAATAATGTAAGGCATCACAATCTCACTACACTAACCATTATACATAAATTTTGTATACCATTAAACTTTTAGCAACATAAAAATAGGCAATACATCATGTTCTGTTAATCAGTGTATTTTCAGCTCATATCTCAATGCCCAGCATGGACAATGAGACCAAATGTTTATCAAATTTTGGGAAAAACTGCTGGGAGTGGGAGGAAATGACAGTGACTTCTCCAGATGAATAAAAGTTTCCTGTTGAGTATCAAAATATTTCATTTTAAAACATTTCTTAGTGGTTGAAGACTAGCTAGTTACAGTTTCACAGTTAAAATTCAAGTTGTTTAGGAATTAAAAGAATGTTCTAGGTCTAAGAAGATGTTTTTAAGTTGGTAATGCAAGTTAGGATGGAAATTGAGATAGATATAGAATTTTAAACTCATAGAGATAGATGGATAATAGAGTATTGATGTCGGTTGCCGAGTACGTGTGGACTGGACATTGGAAATTTATGCTGTGCCTTGTAATTTTCATAATTGTGGCCTAATTATTCAAAAAAAACAATAATGAGTTCTGGGACAAGGGGAAGATGGTCAGAGGGTGGAACTGGAAGGGGTGGAGGGAGGGGACTGTGTTGGGATATAACTTGAAGTAACAAATAAGCATTAAAAAACATCACAATGTTCTCCCTCTTTGAAATAAGATAGAAATGCTGAAGATTCCAGGTTAATATTCAGAATCCTAGTTACTATTTTGGCTATTGTCCTTTCCCTGCTTTTTCAAATTCCTCAGCGTGCATGTCACAGACTTCTACTCTCTGCCTTTGAGGTGGTGGCATCCTTCCTGGTTGCTGTCAATGTTCTGGTCTCTAGTCACCTCATTGGTGTTTTCTAATTTGTTACCTCGAGCCTCCTGCATACTGGTAAACTAAACAGCTTAGATAACCAAACTGTAAAACATATATATATATATATATATATATATATATATATGGCTAATTAAGGTATTTAACCTGTATTTTGATTATTGTTAATTTGTTCGGCAGCCTTTAATCCTTATTCCGCCATTATAAATGAGCACACAGACACCGCATGGATTTTTACAAGCCTTGGCCTGAGTTGTGCAATCCTGGCCCATCTACGCTAGCTCTTAATTCTATTACCCAAATATGACCCCAGATATACATACATCCTCTTGGACTGCCACTCTCCACGATATGCTGATGTTCCTGGCCATGTGGACTGAGGTTCTTTTTCTAACCCATGTGTGTGTCTCCTTCCTCCTGCTGCTGGCTGGAATGTCTGAATCCTCTGTCTAAAGCACAGGCTTCCTCCTGTAATCTCAGGAAGTCCCACCTTTCTCTGTCTTTGCCCAATCTCAGGCCTCAGCATTTATTTAACCAATCAGAGTCAATGTAAGTAACAGACAGCAAACAGGACCAATTAACATTTAGAATGCTTAGCACTACCCCAACAATTCCCTCCTTTTGTCTAATAAAAAGGCTAAATTTTTTAACTCATATAGTAAAAACAGTAAGAACAAATATGAAACAATCAAGAAAACCATATATAAAATTATGCACATAATATTTAGCCTATTTTTATCAGGCAATCTGAAGAAAAAAATCATCTATCTTGGTGTGTCTAAAGTTCTGAACCTAAATAATTTCTATCATATCCTATATTTATAAATGTAAAATTTTATTTAGACTTGAAAACATCCTTTTAAATCCTAAACAATTCTAGTTCAATTGAAATTTTATAACTATTATGGCTTCAACGCCATTAAAGACATAAGAAGGGATAAAGTTATTATTTGAGTGAGTAGGAAGCACAGAAGAGCAGCTTCCAAAAAGAAATATGACAGTTTGTTGCCTAGACAGTCCCAAATACCTCTTGGTATTGTTGGAGCATCATCTTCAGCCTTCTGGCCAAGGATTTCTCACAGACTAAATTGTGCAGCAGGAATTAAGGATTTTCCCATCTGTCTCTGCAGAATCAGGACATCGACTTGCCTGCATTTAAGCTCTGGTCCATCTTTGGACTGTATATAGTCAGTTGAGAGAGCAGGGCATTTTTGCCCAATAGGAATCATCTCCTGATGGGAGATTTATTTTTGATGCTCATTGTCTTCGTCCAAGTCAAATGGGAGCTGTCAGGAGCTGACTGTCTTAAGTCAAACAATTCTTAAAATCTTTAAATGCCATTTTCTATATGCCTCTTGAGGGTTTTGAAGACATCTATTGATTTATTTATCAATCTATCTATCTTTGAACAAGCAAACTGTACATTTTAATCATTTACTATCTGTTTAACCTATTAAGTCTAATTTGTGATAAATTAAGACTACTATTTGACATGACCAGAACCTTGACTGGCCAGAAACTTGTATTACCCAGACTCCTAAATAGATTGCAATAGCAACCCATAAAAGGATCAGAAGTAAACCTATACTTTTAAATGATTTGTATAGGCACAATACCTTATATAAATTGAAATATATATAATATGTGTCTAAATATAAAATTCAATACCAATGAATCAAAATTTAACATTATTTTTGTATCAATATACAAAATTCTATACCAATATATGGAAAGATAACCTTATTTGAGAATAACAATAGTTTTGAGTTTCAGAACAGATTCAATAATCTATCTTTATATCTTATCATTTCTTTATTATATACATATATCCCCCTATTTTTCTTTTCAAGTCTTTTCCCCCTGTATAAGAGAGAAAGGATAGAGAAAAGAAAAAGAAATCTTCAAGTCTAACTTTCTAAACCTTGCTTAACAAGACCATATAACAATTTGTAGCCATTACCCCTAAACAACATTTATAACACATCAAATGACCAAAGAATCATCCACCCCACTTTTTGGGAATGGGACATTGCTCTCTTAAAACTGCTTCCTGCTGAATTGGGTCACAGAAAACCTGTTTAGGGACCCAAAGAAAAAAAGAAAAAAAAATGGTTAAGCAAGTAAATTGTAACATTTGTTGTCCAGTCTCTAGGTGCTCAGCAATTTGAATGTCCTGAGCAGTTTGTAGTCTGGACTTTGGGTAGGAAAGTTCAGGGTGTCACTGAAGTCCTGTCTGGAACAGTCTTTGAGGCTGGGCCATCTCAACAAGCTGTTTGAAGTTGTTCTAGATGCAGATTTTGGAGGAAACAGCTATTGAGGCAGTCTATGAGTCTGGATCATTTGGGTTACTTGTCTTGTCTTCTTTGGACTCAGGTCCCATTGTTCTGAAAATATATAATTTCTCACAAGTAACATATAGTTCTGCAATTACCAAAATGCCTTGGATGTGCAGGATGCACAAATCAATGAAGGAATATTTTCTGTTCTTTGAACAGCATAAAGACATTTGTAAGTCTCCATTCATGCCATAAAAAGATGGCATGAGATATAATAGTATTACATATATATGCTATATATAATCTATTTTAAATTGAAAATACTGCATAAGACTGTATGAAGTTTAAGTATTCTCCTCAACAGTTGACATATATTTATTATTTGATTAAAACAGGTTTATTCTGTGTTGTTCTGGATTTTTGTAGATTAGGTTGGCCTCAAACTCAAAGGGAACCAATCTGTCTCTGTCTTTGTCTCCCATGTTTTGGGAACAAAGGTATGCACTTATATATTTTTTCTTTCCTTTTCTCCTTTCTTTGGAGATTTAATTTCTATGTGGATATATCTATCCTTATTGAGATAGGGTTTCTCTTCGTAGCTTGGGCTGTCTTGATTTGCTCTGTAGAGCTCTGTAGATTCAGATTGGCCTTGAATGCACACGGAACCTGTTCTTCCCTTGTCTCCTAAGTTTTGAGATCAAGGTATAAACTTAAATAATTGAATTACCCTTATTAAACAATAACATTAATTAAATCATTTTTTGTATTAGTTTGAGTTCCAATTCTCCCATGGAAGCCCCATTCTTAAGGAGATTGCTGTAAAATAGCATGATATGCTATTTTATGTTAGCTTTTCTTAATTGTTGGCTGTGGGAGGCATGCTGTTTGCATGTTCTTCCCTAGCCTAACTCTGGGTCCTTACATTGATTAACAGAATATATCTTTTTCTCTCTCTCTCCTTTTCTTTCTGAGAAAGGATTTCTCTGTGTATCCTTGTCCTGGACTCACTTTGTACCAGGCTAGCCTTGAACTCACAGAGATTAGCCTGCTTCTGCCTCCAAAGTTCTGGGATTAAAGGCATGTAGCTCCACACCCAGCAATTAACAGATCTCTTTTAGGGGCAAAATGCCTCTTGAAACCAGTTCTCCAGTGGGAGCCCCACACCTAAGAGGACTGGCTTGTGAGCCCTTTCTCTTCACATAAATTTAAGATTATGTGCATTTATCCATTAGATCAGTAGGGACATTATTAAACTTAACATCAAGAAAAAATGTGTCATTTTTAAATTCTAGACTGTCTTTAGTAAGCAGCTTTATCTCCTCAGCAGAGTTCCCACCCTGCCTTCATTGTTTAAACCAGGCTGTTCTAGAATCCAGAGATCTACCTGTTTCTTCCTCTAGTGTCATGGGATTAAGGGATTAAGGGCATGTGCTAGTACCACCCTGCTCAAATGCTTCACTTAAATCCCAGATTTTAGTAACACTTTAACCTTGAGAGTAACTTTGAACTGCAGTGACATTTCAAAATCTGCCCAAAATCTTCAAAAATCTCTTATGTTTTAGCAATGCCAAACCAGAAAAATATCCTTTCTACCTCCCGATATAGGAAAATCAAAGACATCTAAATAAAAATCAAGCAAAGAAACAACATTCCAAAAGCCTTGGCATGTCTAACCATGCCATCCCATGCTGCAATTAAAGCTTTGTTCATTATTCCTCAGAGTCTAGTTTTGGCTGCATTTCATTGGCGGCCCTATACCAGAAACTCCTGACAGGCACCTAGTACCCAGGGAGCTCTTAGCTCCAGCTGCCATCAATTTTCTATTATTTATCAGGAAAGGCCTCCTTCTTTCCTTCATTATCATTGTTGGCAATTTAGCATTCCATCTGTAAATTCTTTCCTTCAAGACTATCCTAGTCTGAATTTCTCAAAAACGATACACAGAACCACAATTGTCAGAGTAAAAATTATTTGCATGCTAAGAGGAAAAAACTCAATTGGAATACAAACATGTTGAGGCATTATGAATTCCTCCATTTTTAATCTAGGTGGTTAATTCCGCTCTCAAGCTCTGTTTAGAAGGCTGCCAGTTTTTTAGTATGTAAGGAGAGCTAAGTTTTCCACCTTTGCTGCAAGGCAACAGCTTTTGTTACGTTAGCCACACTTTTGAAATGCATTTGGATTCAGTTCCCCACCCTTTGGCTAGGAAACTGGCTTTCACCCCGGCCAGCTCAGTCGGTAGAGCATGAGACTCTTAATCTCAGGGTCATGGATTCTAATAGCCCCACTTTGGGCGACATTTGTAAAAAAATATATATGACTAATTAAGGTATTTAACCTGTATTTTGATTATTGTTAATTTGTTCGGCAGCCTTTAATCCTTATTCCGCCATTATAAATGAACACACAGACACCGCATGGATTTTTACAAGCCTTGGCCTGAATTGTGCAATCCTAGCCCATCTAAGATAGCTCTTAAGTCTATTACCCAAATATGACCCCATATATACATATGTCCCCTTGGACTGCCATTCTCCACGATATGCTGATGTTCCTGGCCATGTGGAATGAGGTTCCTTTTTCTAACCCATGGTGTGTGCCTCCTTCCTGCTGCTCCTGGCTGGAATGAATTAATCCTTCCTGTTCTAATCCCAGGAAGTCCCACCTTTCTCTGTCTTTGCCCAATCTCAGGCCTCGGCATTTTATTTAACCAATCAGTCAATGTAAGTAACAGACAGCAAACAGGACCAATTAACATTTAGAATGCTTAACACTACCCCAACACCAAACTGATTGTACTGTGTGTGAAATCTGATTGGTATGTTCCAAGTGAGCTCCAGAAGGTTCTTTTAGGCAAGAGAAATTCACATCCTATGTTTCCTGAATACTTAACCCCGACCTCCCACCCCACTCCACCTCTGCTCACTGTATTGCTTCTTTCTTCCCTTTCTTTTTCTTTCCTTTTTTTTTTCTTCATGTTTTTCATTTGGCAAAACCTATCTGCCTTTCATGAACTGGCTAGCATATCAGCATTTTCCTTTCTTCTGATAATAACAATCTCACCAAAACAATGGGCTTATATTTTTAAGGCTTGACATCTTTGTTCTCATTTTTATAGACTTTCAGTGGCATAAACATCTGCCTATATCCAAGGAAAATTAGAGTTAATTTTTTCCTTGCTTAAATAGTCTAAGAAGACTGATGACACAAACATCAAGAAGTTCTTATAGGGACTAGAGATTTAGCTCAATTGGTATTTTCCTAACAGCCATGAGGCCCTGGGTTTAATCCTCCACATCACATAACACTGGGTGTGGTAGTACACACCTAAAAATCTCAGCACTTGAGTAACAGAAGCAGATGAATCAGAAGTTTAAAGTCTACCTAGTTACATGGAGAGTGTGAGGTAAGCCTGGTGTACATAAGAACCTGTCTCAAAAGACAAAAAAAGTTAAGGTTTTTTTCAAGTCTGTGGCACTGTTAACAGACTACAAGCCCAAGCACCAGGATAATGATCTGGTTTCCTGCTTAGTAGTAAGATCTTCCATTACTTAAATTCAATTAGATTAATATTAATTATTTCCACCTTGGGTTAAAGGAAACAGTGGGGAGTCAAAACCCTCAATTATAAACTAGAGTAGTACTGGTCATAGAGGGAAATCAAAGCAAATACAATGTTTATTTGGGGAATTTCACAAACACGGGGGAAACCCATGGCTCTCAGTCCCATCTTAAATTTCTTGTTTTGGACCTTACTTTCAGAATGCATAAAAATAAGAAAACAAAATGGAAAAACAAAGTTTGAAAAGATGGGCTCCTTACAAACTGGAAATCATGTTCAGAGTTTGAGAACAAAACCTTGTTTAAAAGATATATATATATGAAGATTTCATCTACCACTTAGTCTAGTGCAGCCAACTGGAGCAGCCTTGGCTATATCAAGAAATTTACCCCATTTGATATAAATGTGATATTAATGACTGGTCAGACAAAAATAACATCATTGCTTGTTACATTAAAAAAGTCAATAGACAATTTTCTATGTGCTATGAAGGAGTCAAAGACTCACTGTGTGTTCAAGGCTGGAAGGTATTCTAAGGAGAAATAAAAAGGCCAGCAGGAACCCAATTGGCTGAGCTGAAAAAGCAGCTAGTGTGATCAGGGACTCAGAATAGGAATCCCCTGCTCTCTTGCATTTGTAAAGTAACTGAAATCCATATGGTGATTCTAAATATAATCTATTGAATGCAATTTTCTACCCAGGTACATTTTAAAGCTGTTTTCCACCCAAAGTGCTTATTTGGCTCTGTTTTACAAAGGCTTGAAAATCAGATAATTCTAAGAAACAGTCTTTCAAACAGGCAACATAAGGTATTAGCAGTAGTTAAGGGTGACACTGTGGCCCTAGGGTGAAGGCAAGGAGTCACGGACACCACTCTTACCCTATAACTCACAAACTAGTACTGTGACCTTCTCTGATCGGTCCAGGGTGTCCTCACTTCGAAGTAACATGTTCTGGCACCATTATTGCTAAAGATATTTGTAACTTATTACAAGAATCTATGCCTTGTAAAAAATTTTGGAACCCAATCTTATGTTTACCATACAGTTGGATGTTCAAGAAGATAATGGATAGTAAAGGAAAACGTGATCTTAAAAACAGATCATTAAACTCTATTCCTAAAAGTGGGCATAACAATAACGCACTATACAAAGTTGCTGAAGGGACTAAGTGATGTGTTTCTAAGCCTAGCATGGTGGATCAAGCTTGTTATTTCTCAACCTGGTTGAGAAAAGAGAATCAACAAGAATTCAAAGACATACACAGGACCCAAGGCTCTGTGGTTAAGAACAGTGGCTGCTTTTTCCAAGGACTTGGGTTCCATCCCTAGCACCCATATAGAGGCTCACAAACCATCTGCAACTCAATCCCAGAGGATCCAATGCCTTCTTCTGGCTTCTATGAGCACTGTATGCACACAATACACATATATAGAGGTAAAGTACTCATACACACAAATATAACTAGTCAATTAAAAGAATTCATGTCCTGCTTGGACTAAAAGTGAAACTCTGTCTTAAAACAACTGTAACCGAACTTTTAAATTATTATTTAACACTTATTTATTTGTTACTAAATTCACTTATAACAAACGCCAATAATTTCTTAACTATTAATCCTATAAATTCCTACAACCACTTTAACCTATCCAGTAAACCTATTGATAATTATTTTTCTAACCTTTTAGAATGATACAGTCTCTGGGGCAGGTCCTCAGTCATCAGGAACACAGTCTTTGTTGTAGATTCTTAACACACTTAGCAGTCCTTTTTCTGGATCTCTCAGATGCAGGTTCGTCAGGGTAAGTTGGTTATTGCAGTCTCACCTTAAATAAGGCTTCATGCTTTCTTCTCTCTGGGAGATCGCATCAGCAACTCTGGTCAGTCCTTAAAGCAGGCAGTTTGGACAGATCAAACCCCTCTAGGCAAAAGCTGAGCCACAGAGTTTAGTCCTTGGCCTTTTGGTGTCTTGCTCAGGCTTTCTTTGCTCACCAGCTTCTTTCTGCTTCAGGGAAATCTGGCCATCAAATGATGGCCAGCACTTTTTTTCAGCAGGACTCTTTGAGCTCTCTAGCATTAGAGGCCTCTTCTCCTTCTGGGCTCCATGCACTGTCCTTAAATAGAAGGAACTCTGTTTCAGCTTAATTTGGGCTCCGCCCACTTAGCAGCTGAAAACAATGTCAGACCAGATACTTTGTTTCTTCAAGTCCATTAAGTCTTTCCTGTTTTCCTGACTTCAACCTTGTTTTTCAGTCTATTAAGTCTCCTGTTTGTTTCCTGTTTTTAGTCCACATGCTGATAATGCTCTTCATGCCCCGAATTAAGAGACAGTATCAGAAACCCCTATATATTTTCTAAATCTAATTTATCTAACTCCCTACAAACAACAACAATAATAATAACTACCTAAACTAATTCAATAAATCTAATAACTCATGCTCAATGCCGTCAATTATATTACAGTCTACTGGCCATGTGGGAAAGGCCAATGGTTCTCAAACATTCTTATGTCCAGGTAAATCACCTGGAGATGTTTAAAATTGAGGAAGAGCCCCAAGATGCAGTTCTACTATGTCCGTGTAGGTTCTATCGATGTCAGACCATAATCTATAGAAAGGCCATAGAAGAGCATGTTTAAGACAAGATACTAATAAAGTTAGCTTCAGATATTATGGGAGAACACCTTTATTCCTTTTCACATTTTTGAAGTCTACCTTCTCTTCAGGACCAATGCAAGTGACACAGTTTATAAATCCAGTTTGTCACATCTTTTTACACTCTTTCTTAATGCCTTTGATTCTTATTGTTTGTTGATTCTAAAGTATGACTCTGCAGGAACCAGGAGCTGATTCATAAATGGTGCCTTGACAGCACGGGCTCTTGGTTTCTGCTCTCAGACTCTAAGGTCATTTAGTTAGGAAAATAAAGAAGATGAGCGGCAAGGCAAAATTGGGTTTTTAAGGTTTTCCTAAATGATTGTTATGATAAATTCATTTGGTACAAAGTACTACACAGAGATTCTCAACCAAAATTATCTGCATAGCTTAAACGGCGCAGGGCCTCCAGGTCTAAGCCAACTAAATAAATGAAGTATTTAAACTCAACTGTTGTTCCAAATTTGAGAACAACACAACTTATATTGAAACACAGTGAAGATAAGGGCCCTGATGTATTGACTGATCTCTGAAGTTGTAAACTAAGGTTCTCTGATGATTAAAAAGTCACACCTGAGTTAAATAGCTTACAAGACAGAATAAGTGAAATTTGTGATTGTAGAGATGTGGAATGTTGTAAATCAGACTGAAATTATTTTCAGCTATTTTTCCCTTAAAATCAATCCATCAGCCACTCCTGATGGATTGATTTTAAGGGAAATATTAGAAAGAAAGAAAGAAAGAAAGAAAGAAAGAAAGAAAGAAAGAAAGA
>CAJQZJ010013817.1:4085901-4103422 GCA_907164525.1 Lophiomys imhausi | reverse complement strand
AAATGGTGACTCCCTGACAATAGGATATAGTATCCACTAGGTTCCTGGATATTCTTCAGGATTAACTTTTGAGCTTTTTTTTTTTTTTTGGCTGTGACATTGTGACACTGCTTCTTGGGGATATAGAACAAAAACAAGTAAGGGAAATACTATTGGGTGATTCTAAATTATGGGGCCACTATAGGAAAACAGGTATTATAGGAACAGAAAGAAAGACTAAAAAGTGTTACATACAGTCTAGAAAAATTCATTTTTGTCTTGAAAGTGTCACAAAACATAAGTACAAGCTTGGATATGACATTTAATTTCACCTCCATTTCACTTCAGTCTGATCTGCAGCAAAGTAACTATGATACATAAAAGTATCCTGTAGCTCCTTAATGATGGAGTCAATCTGCTATGAGCATCTTGCACTTCTTACATCCCTTGCTGGGTAAGTAAAAATTGCAAGCTATTAGCTATTTTCTTCTATGAAAGGACCATTGAACTACATCTAAGGTTTATGTGGAATTGGCAATTATGAAAACTAATCAATGAGCTTAATGCACCTGTCCTGTGATATGATTCCTTTCAATTCAAATCCAAAATGTTTGATGCTTGCTCCAAAGGCAGTATACAGGTTAGTATAATGTGAGCAATTGTTTTATCATAGGGAGGCTTTAGCATGTACAAATATATTCCTTCTGTATCTAGGTAGGTTTATTGTTTTTATTATAAGGAACTTTGGATTTGTTATTCTTTTTGCCTCTTTTATGATATTAAATTATTTTTTGTCTCTCCTTTTGTTGTGGTGTGCAGTTATTAACTGACATATATTGAATCATCCTTGCATGCCAGGATGAACTCTATTTAATCAAATTGTATGATGTCATTGGTGTGCTATTGGATTGGGTTATTTAATACTGTGTTGTGGATTTTTAGTTGGGTTCATCAAGGATATTAGTGTGCAGTTTATGTTGATGTTTCCATGTTTCTTTTGATATTGGAGTAATACTGGTCTCATGGAATGTATTTGGCAGAATTTATTCCACTTTAATTTTTTGGAATCATATGAAGAGAATGTATATGAGTCATTGGATTCATTTTCTAATTGTGATTTAATACTAACACTAATTCCTGGTTCTGCCTTCCTGTAATACTCATTAACGCATAATGTTCAAATTCAAATCATCTGTGTATTGCTAACGTAAAAATCTGGTCAACTCTTGCAAAATCTGGGGCACAAACTTAATCTATCTCTTTAGTTAATCCTAAGCATAACTAAACGTGGCTTTCTATCCTTTCTGTATGTCACTATTCTGCTTTCCTTCCTCTATACAAGCATAGAGAATGAATCATACACAACCCAGAGCCTTGAAGAGGCCACACTGAAGGAGTATACTACTATATGCTTTCACACACAGAATCTAGTTTAAGTTACACACAATGTCAGTGCCTTTCCCCTTCTACAAATTATATGAACTTTATGTAAATCTGGAGAATTAACTTTCATTTTGCTGTTATATGAGCCTATTTAGGAGCACACTTATTATTTACCAATTGCTTAGCTCTTTAATATAGAAGACTCTGCTTTTCATAAATGTCTTGCGGAAAACAGAGCTGTCTTATCTATATCACCTATTGGGGCTTAAGATCTGACAAAGGCATTGACTCAAAATGTGCTTTCTGTGAGAGTGAATGGAAAAATAACATAAGAGAACAATCATATTCTATACTTCAGCTTCTCATTATTCTACTACATTTAGGCAGTATCAAGTGTTCCCTTATAATACTCACCTATTACAACTCCGCCCTATTTAAATAGTACGATAGTACACAACAGAGACAGGAGCAAGAGAACTCCAGAAGCCAGCAGGCTAGTCTTTAGCAGTTGCTTGGGTGCTAATATAAGACACAAGAGTGCTGAGTTAGAGAAGAAGAGTCTTATACAGTAGAAATCACTAGCATCAGTATCAGCTTAGCTACAAGGTTCTAGAAACCCTGCATCATAGGAAAATGATAAGGACCAGGCTGAATCTGCAGGCTCAGCAGGGTGTACCACAAGGCAGGAGCCCTGAGGTTGCCTTTGTAGCAAATATCGTCTTGGTTTGTGAGTTGAAGGAAAGCATATTACAGTACAGGTCTGTGATGTTACTAGATATAAGACTGGGTCAGTTACTCTTTATGGACCTCAGTTTCTATAAAATGGAGATAAACACAGGTTCATGCCCATGCAAACTAAAAAAAAAAAAAAAAACCAGCTCCTTAAGTACCACTTTCTTGCCTAAGAAAAGCTCGGCACTTATAAAAATCTTTAGAATAGTGTGTATACAAAGCAATCCAACCTTTATCATTTTTAAATCAAATGCCTTCATTAACATATGTTTCCTCTGTTATCTCTTATTGTGCTAGGAAAGATCCTGTTCACTAGGGTCACCCAGGATAAGAACAACATGAGACTCTATCATATTGTACTTAGTGTTAAATACCATCCTCAGACAATTACAGTACTTTCAACACATCATGCACTCATGTACTAGTATCATGATTCAAAGTGGGCGGATCTCAACTGGTATAACAGGGCAGAGGCAGTATTGAAATATGATGTAGTTATCAAATTTCTTGTTGGTTCCTCTAAAAATGGAGAATGTTTGCTGCTATCCAGAGCTACAACCCCAAGTGACGGTGGCAACATCAAGGCAGCATCTGCAGACATGCTGTCACTATTTTGTCAGCCCCTTATTGGTCCTGCACCCTTGTCTTGTCATTCCCACCCCCCCACTTCACTATCAGGCTCCTTCGCAAAGTATGCTTTCCTCAGCTGTCAGCAAAGAACCCAGAATTCTTCCATATGAAAATACAGGCAAATGGCTACTTGAATACATAACTCAACATGAGAATATTCACAGTCTGACAAAACTGAATCACTACCCTAGAAAAAAATCCTTGCCCTGCAATTTTCAGCATGGGGGTAAGGACTGGCACTTAAGCAACTCAAGTCCTAGAGCCAACCTATATCCAAGCCAGGAAAGAAGCTATGTAGTCAAACATCTCACTATTAAAAACTAAACTAAGCTAGGAGTCAAGTTCCAAACCAGTGAAATTAGGTACCCAATGCTTAAGTAATCATCATAAACCTTTCTCCCCAAAAAGCTAGTATGGAGAAGTGACCAATAGGATCTTCAGGAAGTCAACTCAGGGTGTTCCATTCTTAGCTGGTTAGCAGTGCCTCAGATAACAAGTGCGGAGTCAGTGTCCAGTCAACCAAGCAGGTGGCAAATAGCTTTCCACAGCTGGTCACAAAAACACCCAGTGTAATCACATTTATTGCTTCCAAAACAAAAGTCATCTCTACAGTTAAATTCAGTGGTCCTTAAACAATGATTGTGTAGCTTCAATCAAAGCAGCCTGGTCACATCTTTTCCTTTATTGGCTTTTTTATTTCCTCTAATGGCGAGGCATGTTTACTTGGCATAGATCTGCAAGTAACATTATTGTCCCTGTTAGTTATTTAAAAGCTCTAACATTAAAGAAAAAGCCAAAATATAACAGTGTTGGAGCAATGTTTTAGCTTTCATCTTGAGGGCTGAAGATGCAAACAACTGCCGAATTATTTCAGAAGGCACATAATCCATTTATTGACGTTTATTGACAATCCATTTATTGACAATAACCACAGTCACATCTGGTTACATCTTTTGCACACATTCCTACAAACAAATGATAGTTTGAACAATCTTATTCTTGATACTGATTAGAACATGGCAATAGAGCATTGTCACATGTAAAAGAGGCCCTTATTCTTGACACCAAGACTAGCCACTAACAACACAGTAGCTGAAAAATGAATTTAACAGAAGTGGCACAAGTGGAGTGGGTCTATTCCCTGGAACAGTCCTAAAGCCTGGTGGGACTCAGTTTTGGGAAGACAGTTAGCTGATAAGGGTGAACAGAAAGGGGAGGAAAAAAATAACCAGAGATTTGGGATGGTGATCTGCAAGTGGTTTCATGAGAAAACAAGGAAAAGCATGCACAGTCTGTGTGATCACAATTATAGTATGATTTGGGATGATCTAGGTATTTATAGCAGCTGTAGGGTGAGATGCTGTCTTGAACTATTCCTTCTCATTCGCTGTTCTCACATAATATATTACTTCTGTTCTTTGAATATCAATGATTCTCAATGAGAATAGCTTATAAACACAATTGTCCCTAGAATAATGTGCTATGAAAACCCAACATGCTCAATTCATCTGGGCTTTGTTTGAAATGATGGTATCACTTAGAGCTACACTCTAGCAAGCAACTACATTTTGATCACATCTCCAATCCAGAAAATTGTTGCCAAGAAGTGGTTCTATATAAATATTCTTCCAGACAGAAACTTTAGAAACCAACAAAAAATAAAACTGTCAACCTGTTCAAGCAGTTCTAACTTAAAAGATAGTGGTTCATTTTATGCATTAACTCACAACCTGGGGTTGCCAGGAAACTCAGTTCAATCTAATTCAATAGAAAAAAGTTATTGATTGAAAAATAAGGGAAATCCAGTTCCAGTTTCCACCGAAGTCAGAGGCACTACTTCATCAAAGTATTCATAAACCCTAGACAGGAATCAAATAGAGAATCCATGTCTGCCAAAAGCCTTGGTGAGCCACAGCAAAGATGTAGATTATAACATTTCCATCCCTGGAACCAAGAAGAATGGTCTGAGTCAGGGAAGTTTACATATTTTATGGCATTTGTGCTTGGTTGACACATGTTCTTTTGTAATACCTAAAAGAAAGAATCCCTAATATAGTTGAAACACACTATAAGCAAAGCAGTATCAAATTACTTAAATTAGCTGAAGACAAGTTGGTATTGTGCCCCACTTAATATTGTGTCTGTACTACCAGAAAAAAACATCCATTTGTGGAATAAATTCATGGCTTTTTAAATAAGATTCCCAAAGCCAAAATAGGCCTTGAGTTGCCCCTTTCTTGTGCTTCACTACAAGCAAACGAACAAATTTTTACTTTATTTGTTCACAAACAGGGTACAAATGTAGGAAAGTTGAACACTGTCCTCACACACAATGACAGTACAACTCTAAAAGGTGAATTCTTGGTAATACATTCTTTATTATTGTACATTTTTTTCAAATATGTAGATTCAATCTCTAAGGCCAAACAGATATCCCAAACCTAAATTGCAAATCCAAAAGTTGCTTAAAGCATCAGAACCCTGAAAAACATGAAAACATAAGATGAATTTTGCTATTATAATTTTTATTTGAATTTTTCCCATGAAACTAAAGTCACTAATGAAAGGGTAGTGTCTGAGAGTCAGTTTCATACCGATATGAATTACAACAGATGTAGAAAAAGCAAGATAGAATTTATGCCACACATGTGCCTGCTCATAGTTCAACCCATGCCCTCCACATTGTGCTGTTTATGTTCTTCATCTTGCCATAGATTGACATCTATGATGAGTATGTCATGTTGTTAGTCTAAGTGACTGAACCCTACATTGGGAATAGCATAGGTCCACTGTTCCTTGAGTGTTTTTTGGTCATTAATGAATTCATGTTATATTTCATTTAATGAAATCTTGGCTAAAACTCATCACTTCTATGTGTTTGAAACCAGACCTGTATCTCTTTTCCCACCTTTCATTTTTTTCTATTTTATATGTACCATAAAGACACAAATGTTAAAAACTGGCAGCCCCAAGGCAGGAAGGATTAAGCCACACATTAAGCAGTGATTCCAGAAGTTTTTACTATGACCTCATCACTGAGCCTTCAACCAATTCTCGTTTATTGTCAGGAAGGCTTTGAGCTAAAAGAGCCCCCTTCAAGGTCATATACTTGTGTTGAATTTCTGGCCAAAAATATCAGATCCTAATAAAATTTTAGCTGAAGTTATTTGAGTCTTGACAGCAATCATCTTCTTGTCTTTCTTCCAGCCATGCACACTCTGAGCCCTACTATCAATATAAGTACTATTTTTATATCTACATCCTCTCCCATGTGTACATTATTTAACAAAGACATTTCTATAAAACCAAGAACTCTGCAACTTCCAGAAGTTTAATAAAAAATTAAAAAGAACTTTTCAAAAATGACTCTAATATTCCAAGAAATTGACAGGTGGAATCACATTACATTAAGAGGTTTCTATATAGCAAAGAAGATAATTAGTAGAGTGAAGATACAGCTGTAAGAATAGGAGAATATGTGCTGGTTATACATCCAACAAGGTATTGGTTTATAAAATTTATGAGAAAGGCTAAAAACTAAACACCAAAATAAAAACTGAATTATCTAACTAATAAAGGACTAATAAATTTAATAGACATTGGAAAGAGTGTCCAACATCTTTAGCCATCAAGGATACACAAATTTAAATTGTTTTGAGATTCCAGGCCACTTCATTCAGAATGGCTATCATCAAGAAAACAAAAAACAAGAAATGCTGAAAGGATGTAAAGTTCTTTGAACACTGTTGGTTGGAATAAAAACTGGTGCAACCTCTCTGTAAATAAGCATAGAGCCCTCAAAATACTAAAATTAGAATTACCATATGGTCCAGTGTTAGAGCAAGGTCTAATGCATTGGTTCTCAAAGGCTGATTGCAATGCTCAAAGATCTGGTTAACGCCCATTCTGAGGCGCTCTATGTGTTATAGGTTAATAAAAGTTGCTGATGCCCAATTAGCTAGGCAGGAAGAGTATATGAAGGGGGGACTTGCTGGGACCAAGAAAAGAACCCTGAGTTTACACAGAGGAAGCTCTCTTTCCACCAGGAGACACAGAAGTAGACAGATGTGTCTGAGACCTCTGTAATGTACAGCAAGCCACATGACTGGTTGGGATTAGGAGGTCTGTAATTAATTTAGGTGAACTAGTTGAGAGCCTGCCCAGCTGAGGGCTAAGAATTGAAATATTAAAAGGTCTTGGTGTATTTAATTATTGGGAAAAAAGGCTGCCGTCGGCTTAAGGATGAAAGTCTACAGCCCCCTAGCTAAGATAGGCCTACAGGCTTCTAGCCACATGCCTCCTGGTAGACCCCAGCAGCTACCCTGCCGGGCCACTGCCAGCTATTCTGCTGGCCTAATATAACAGCTTATAGTTATTAATAAGTATCTGGAAGCTGCCTTTCCAGCTGCCCCCACCAGGCTGCCCTGCCAGGTCTACAGGTATCTAAGGCGAGTCAGGCCTGATGGTCATCAGCCAGGCCACTGACTGCTCCACCAGTCTAATATTACAGTTTACACTTATTAATAAATATTATTGATAACTAAGTTGTAATTTCAATCCAGATATACTTTCCTGTATATTTACTCAGAGAACTCTAATTTAGTATATCATAGGGATGAGAGCACATCCATGATTATTGCTTCATTATGCACAATAACCAAGACATGAACCCAATCTAGAGATCAATCACCAGATGAATAGATAAAAGATGACACATAAGCACAATGGAATTTTATTCAGCTTTAAAGGAAAATGAAACAATGACATTTGAAAGAATTTGAATAGAAATTGAAATATATATATATGTTATGCAAAGAAAGCCAGGCTCAGAAAAACAAACATCACGTTCTCTTTAAATTCATAAATACATGTGTGTATGAAGATTAGACAGACGGACAGATGGACAGGCAGGCAGGTGGGCGGGCAGATGGAAAGATAGAAAGATGGATGGATGGATGGATGGATGGATAGATGATATTTTAAGGCGTGGAAGTAGAAATGTGACTATGAGAAGGAAGGAGGAAAAGGATGGAAAAATAGAGGATAATGGAATATACTAGATATGAAATATAAGAAAGGGCTTTTGAGGCATAGAACAGGACTAGAGTTTGTTGGAGGAAAGGCATGAAAGGGTGAGTTATATAAGGATAAAATAAATATGATATACATGTTTGACTGAAATGTCTATTTTTTTCACATACAGCACATACTTTTACTACATTAAGAATTTTTCTGGAGACTTAGTTTGCTCATCCTGGACTTTTTCACCAATTTTTGTCGTATTCTGAAAAGTAAGTAGATAGATGAATCTTTATGCCCTTGAGACTTGGCTTTCCTTGACACAGCCTTTTTCATTCACACTAATCATTAAAAACTGATGTTTCTTCAAATTTTAACAAGTACATTTCTCCACACTCAGTATTTTGAGGATGTGGAGAAATATGAGAAAAGGAAAATCTGAACATAGATACTGACATTATGGAGAATCTAACACATAATAATTTTAAATGGTTTAATATGTCTGAATGTGTGTCATATTAAACACATAACTATTCACACATAAAAATAAACAATAATGTGTTCTGTGTGTGTGTGTGTGTTTTTTTTTTTAAGAAAGAACCTACTTATCCTGGTAGATCAACACAAAATCTGGTTGAAATTTTTACATAGACTTCTAGGTGAGTTATGAAAATTTGAAGGAATGGCACTGTAATTAGGGGTAAAAAGAAGATAAATGTAGTTTTCAACAGAAGATCATAGTCAATCATCAATCCAACCAATCATAACCACTTCCCTATTTAAACTATTTTTTCTCTTGAATTCCACAAATTCATATTCTACTGTCTCTCTTCCTTTTGCCCTCTATCTCCTTTTTAGTAGTCTTGATGGTGTGTTCTCTTCTTTCTGTCCACCTACCACTCAGTTTTCCAAGCTTAGTACAAGTATTTCATCTCTTCTGTAGCTTGTTTTACCTCCAGTATCAGGGCATTGTATCTCTTATCTAAGGCACTAACCCCTATATTGTTACACACATATCCACTTGGATACTTAACCATATCCCTAGCCTCATATGCTCCAAAACAGCCTCTGATCCCTGAATCTGAACCTACTTTAACCATGTTTTTCCCCATATCAGTTTATTACAATGCAATTTTTTAGTGTTACAACATAAATCTGAGAAATTATTTACTTCTCCACTTTTCTTACACCCATATCTACTTCATCAGAAAATGCAGGCAGTTATACTTCCAAACTATCCCAGAGTAAAACCTCTTATATATTACACATCTATTATTATAACCTAATTTATTATCATCTCTCACCTGAACTTTGTCATTAACTTCCTATGCAATCTGTCTCTCCATTTTTGGATACCCACCACACAGCAGTCAGTGACCTTCTCAAGACAAAAGTCAGGGATGGGGTGAAGTGTGCTACTTCTGATGAAAGTGGGTGGATCTTGAGCTCCAAGCCACATAGAAAGATTCTATAAAGATAAAATTTAAAATGGATATAGTAATATAATTTCTCCCTTGGTTCAGAAGATATACAACTAGATGACAAATCAAAGATTGAAATATCCACAAGCCCCTAAACAAGGTGATCTTTAACAATCTCTGGCTGTTATCTGCCCTCAAATTGTCTCCTTGTTCTTCCTTTTTAAGATAAGCTTAGCATGATTCACTTGAAAGTTTTTTCCCTGGACACCCTGTCTACTTGAGTCATTCTTTCAATGCATCATATCTTTCCACCTTTTCTCCTTCCAGTCTTTACTCTGTTTCTCCCTTTTTTCTTGCTTGCTCCATTTTCCCCCACATCATATACTGCCTATAACATTTTGTATTACTTGTTTTATTATGATTTACCTTTTCCCATAGATAAATTGCAAGGAGTCAGGAAATTTTATTTGTTTTGTTCTTTGAAAATTCTTTCTGTCTCCAGAGATAGCCTGAGAAAGTATTCAATACATAAATATCATAGAGGTTCAATGAACATCTGTTGATTGAATAAACGGGTTGGTTATTAATTGAGTCCCAAAAGGAAAGGTTTGCAGATAAAGATGGCTTTATAATTCTGTCTTACTTTGCTCTCTATTCCTGTGATAAATACCATCATCAAAAAACAACTTGGGGAGAAGGGGTTTTATTTGGCTTACACACCCCTATCATGGTCTAACATTGAGGGAACCCAAAGAAAGACTTAAGCAAGGTACAAATGTGGAGGCAAAAACTGAAGTAGATGCCATGAAGAAACACTACTTAATGTCTTTCTCTCCATGACATGCTCAATCTGCTTTTCCATATAACCCAGACCTTCTGCCTACAGTGGCACTACCCAGAGTGGACTGGGCCCCCCTTACATCAATCATTAATCAACAAAATGTGCCCACAGATTGACCTACAGGCCAATCTGGCAGAGGCATTTTCTCAATTGACATTCCCTCTCCTCAGATCACTCAAATTTGCATCACAATGACAACAAAAAATCAGTAAAGTATCCTTGCTGTTATAAAAATAAAGCGAAATAAATTTCAGTCTGCAAGAAAGTTGTTAAGTTTGTTATATTTTAGGGAGGTTATTTGTTTGTGTTTGCTTGGCGTTCTTTTAAGACAGTAGGATGAAGATGAGTGCATTGTACTAAGAACTAAGAGCCAGGAGAACAATACTGGAAGGACACAGCCATTAAAGAAAACCACAGAAGTGGGAAGATGCCTGGGGACGCATCCTTCCAGGAGAGCAGAAAACAATAAATATCCCAACTGTATTTTTGAAGCACTTAGTCCCAGTGCTTGGTATATAGTACAGTTACTGTTGTTGACAGTAGTAACCCAGATATATTTGCTTCTGAAAATGATGAAGTAATAAGAACAAAATTTACTCTTCCATCTTTAGAAAGATTTTAAAAAGAGGTAAATTGTATAGAGAAAGCTTCAGACATTGGATAAAAAGTTTAGCAGGACTTCATTCCCTGAGAGCAGGAAACCAGGTAGACAAACATATGGCAATATTGTTTACAATATTAATTATAGGCCTGAAGCCTATATCACAGGAGCCTGTAAACTAAATAGTTCTACAGCCTCCATGAGTTGAGAAGCATTAAGTGGTTCAGCACTCAGGAGACCAAGATGGAGAGAATTGGCATCAAAGAAAGTTTCAGGAACAGCGCTGGCCATTTGCAGAAAGAACAGTCCAGGAAGGTCATACACACTTGACACATAAGCAAAGCACTGGGATAAGCATCACCTCAGGAGAGGGCGAGCTTCTAAATTATGAGGAGAGAAAATCTGCAGTTACTTAGATTTCACTGTCTTTAGGAATGGAGAGTGCTAAATTCAAGTCTGCAGCCTAAGAAAATTCCATGATTCTGGGTATTAAGTGACTGTTGATTAGTAAAAATAAATTAAGTAGGCAGATAGAGGAAGACTGATCACTGAGGGATGGAATAGGGAGTATGTTGGATCTAAAACCTGAGAATGTGGTAAATACTTTGGTTCATAACTGCTGATCAAATTAGCAATGCCAAGTTGAAAATATTTGGGAGAGACAAGGAAAATAAACATGAGGAAACATCCACATTGTTCACCAGCAGAGTCACAAACTATTATTTGGTTCTCAATTTCAATCAGACAAAATTAAAAATATCTGTTGATCTTTATCTGTTACTTTTAAGGACTGAACTGATGGCCACTGCACAATAAAGACAAAAATATAGAAATCAAGGAACACCAAAAATACACTGTAAGCATAAAAGTTGGTAACAGCCAAACCTTACCTATGACAATCAATGCAACCAAATGAAGAGTTTCAATTTTGCCAAAAATGTATAAGTACTTTTCCCCCAAAATATGGAAAATCAAAGTATACTTGAAACTTTTATCTTAAAGCAGGCATTTCCTGAGAGCATGGAATTCTCCTTTTTTTAGATTTCTCTGCAAAGATCCCATAAAACAGTTCTATTTGGCTCTTTCTTGCCCAAAGGCAGAGACAATGATTTAATGACTTTCCATAGTTCCTTCCATCTGTGACTGAAGTAAACTAGATGAAACACAATTAAAGTCAGATACTAGCATAGAGCATCATAATTCTAAGAAAATAAATTAAAGGAAGAATATGCCTTTAAAAGACTAATTGTACTGGAGGAAATATTTATCACATGTAAAAACAAGACATCCATCAGAGACAAACATTAAATGAATTAATACAGCTAAATAAAAACACAGTAACAAATAATACTACAGTGTTGCATTACAAATGTTTGCATATTGTAGATAATATTTACCAAGAAAAAACAATTTTCCCTGAAACGACTTTTAACTGGTAAGCTAAAGAGCTAAAAAGCCTCTTGTGTAGTTTGCATACTTACTAACAAAGTATTTTTAATCCAATTATTTTGTTGTGCAACTTCACAAAAGCGGTGGCAACAGGAGGAGAAAACTCACGTTAAAGTTGTAATTCACTTTAAAATGCAGCAATGGGAAGAAAGGAAGTGTCTGAGGAAGAAACAACTTGAGTCCCGAGTTAAGAAGTGCCATGATCATAGCTGATCCCATTTGTCCTCACTGGGCAATGAATACAAGATCAGCAATGCCAGTCTCTTTAGGATGAGATTTTGCACATAAATCCCTGAGAATCACAGCATCAGACATTAAGGAATTATTCATATGTCATTCTTATTGACTAGATTAGTGCAATTCCCTCTAAGAAATAAACTTCCTAAAAATTGTATAACAATTTAATTAAAAGCATTTTGGCCTGAGTGATGGCCCCATTATATATGAGAAGCGGGTATTGTAATAATTACTTTGCTTGCGCAAAAAATAAATTTTCTAGAAACTAAAAAGTTGTTTTCATAACACAAGACATAAACACTGGTGCTGGTGTTTAAATTTGTGTCTCCCAGTTCAAATCCCCTGTGTCCTCAAGATCAACTTGCATTAATAAAGTATTTTATTCTGCATCATACACACATCCAAATGATACATGTGCTACTGAGATTGATCTCAAGAGGATGATGCAAATCATCTGTGATAGATGCTATAAGCTATCTTTGCCATAAACTAGGAGAACCTGTATAGAGAGCATCCTATGTTTAGAAACCTGTTTTCAAATCAATAAAATAGCAGAGTGTCATGTGCATGGCAGCCAAAGAACTGAAGATCTGATCTAAAGTAGATATGATTTTTTGTTTTTGTTTTTGTTTTGTGTGTATTGAGTAAAAACAAATCTCCTCGGAGACTAGCAGGGCTAATACATAAAAAACAGATTCTCCCACAATAAGTCAAAGAATATATTAGGTGGGAAACTGAGCCATAATGGTCAAGTGAGAAATCTCTAGTCAAAAGCCAGGAACTGAAGGAGAATAAAGATAGAATTCTACTGAGTGTTCATATAAGCAGTCTAAAATTAGAAATACATGAAATATCAAAGTATATTGTATCTTTCTTTTTATTAGCTTACATTAACTCTACAAAATAATAGGTTTAATTATTAGTTTTCACAAGTGTGTATCATATCATATACTTTTAAAAAACTAGATTGTGCACATAACAGAAAACATTCAATATTTGTAATTTAATCCAGACACTACAGAAATTAGTATGCAAGTGCTCAACAACAACCAAAAATAGAACTAATGTGATCCTACTATCCCACTTCTGGATACATACTCAAAGAAATCAAGTCAGCATACACAGAAGCTGCGGCCAGCATATGCATGTTTACTGTGACCATTATAACCGCAGCCACTTTGTAGAATCAGCCTAGGTGATCATCAACAGGTGATGGATAAAAGAAATATGGCATAAACATACAGTGCCGCTAATGCAGCAATAAACAGGAATGAAACTAACTCATTTGTAGAAAAATGTATGGAACTTCAACTCATCTTGTTGAGGGAAATCAATAAGACTTAGAAAGACAAATTAAAAATTTTAAATTACATATATGAGCATTTGCCTGAATGTATAGATGGTTTCCATATGCTTCCTTCTGCAAGTAGAGGCCAATCCAGGTCCTCCATAAGGGCAGAAAATGTTTTTATGTTGAGTCATCTCTCCACTCTCAAAAAAATATAAATTTTTAAATAAACCTCTCTGGCTCCTGTACAGTGTCCCATATATAAAGCAAGGCAGAAAAAGTTTCAGTGTTTTATTTCATAACTGGGCAGAATTTTTTTTAAAGTAGTAATTTAGAAATTTTGTTGGTTTTCTTATTGATTGTGGCTAATTGCTTGAAAGAGTCACTCAGAGGTTTGATTTCTTAACTTTATTATGTAGGTAAAAGGAAACTGAAGAAGATATTGGGGTAAAATTAGGCTACTGGGACAATAGCTTGCTCAGACAAACAACAAATACTAGAATATTAGTTACTTTAAGCAGGGAATTCCATTGATCTTATGAGGAATAATTGCAATAGCCAGAAATGGAGCCAGAATAAGGAAACAATTCTAAGCCTGGAGCATGTATGTTGCCCTGCAAGGCAAAAAAGAGACACCAGTCAAGTTGGAAACTACCTTCCAAAAGAAATTAAAGGAACCCAATTATTGAGTATCTGAACCACAGAAATAGGGTGATGAAGAAAGAACAGAAAAGCCCATATTATATTCTGAACTCCCTTATGATAGCTTGGAAGTAACTGCTTTGTTTGAGCATGGGTTTATCATGTCTAAAAAATTATCAAGCTATATGACCAAAGCTACTCTAAATATAAAATGCAGTTCAACTTCTCCTTTTGGTTGCTTCCAGGTGCCCATGTAATTGAAGCATCAGTCCAGCAGTCTCCTGGCATCCTGTTATGGATATTTGAGTTTAATAAGATGTCTACCAGTGTGCCATCGTAGATGTTCGTGAATCCCCTCATGATATTTAACTGCACCATAAAAATGAATCACTAGACACGGCCTAATTAACTATGGTTTGCAATACACATAGCATTGAAGAGACAGATAAGTCTAGATTCTGAACTAACTTTTCCCCTTTTTCTCTGAGAGTTTATTGATATCATAAAAGTTGAGTTTATCATCTCTAAGATGAATATAAAAAAGTTCTCCTTAAATTTATTGTGAATACATAAGAAAATTAATTTAATTAAATATTAACACAGTACCAAGAATAAATATTATTGATAATAAAATGATTATAAACATGAAATGGATAGCCCCAATATTAAGGATTACAGAGACTGGATAGAATATCTTAAATATTTTCTAGTTCTCAGAATTATAAAAAGATTGTATTAATTGCTCAGTGTTGGGAGGTACTTGGTTCCTTTTGAGTTTTGCAATTGGTAGCATTGACAACATTTAAATATTTTCTAATGGGTTTTGAAAGATATATTTAAAAATATCTGGACGGATGCAGTGGTGTGCACCTGTAATCCCAGCACTTGATAGGCAGAGACAGGCAGATCTCTGTGAGTTCAAGCCTGGTCTACATAGTGAGTTCCAGACAACCAGAGCTACATAGTAAGACCCTGTCTTGAAAAAAACAAGAACAAATCTGGAAATTTATATTTTGTATACATGTTCAAAACAGAGTTGGATATAGAACTTTAAACTCATGGAGATGGATGCATAGTAGAATGTTAAAGTCAGTTGCCAAATATGTATGAACTGGACATTGGGAATGTATGCTAAGCCTTATAATTTTCATAATTGTGGCCTAATTATTTTTGTTGTTTTGTATCATATTTGTTGTTATAAGAGAAAGAGCCATTTGTTGGACTGAAAAGGGGGAATTGTTGGGGGAAAAATATATAGTTTAAAATTTAAGAAAAGGAAGCAGATGAGGGTACGTGAGGGGGAAGAGGGTGGGAGGGTGGGACTGGAGAGAGAAGTAGGGAGAATATTGTTATTGAGATGTAACTTGAAGAAATAAAATATTTTTAAATGACATATCTCAACTAAAATTCCAGTCAAAGTTTGAAATATTAATAAACATAAAGGGCTCATTCATATTATTATAGACACAACCTTGGCTATTTTCAATAGGTTTGTAATCAGAAACTACATATCTGAGTTTCAGAGGTCTCTATTCTTCTTTAGTTTACCCAGGGGTTCTGTGTCCCTTCTTCATGGTCATCACAAACAAATAATTAGCCTTTTTTCTTATTATCTTACTAAGTGGCTATTAATTATAACATTGTGTGTGGAGATGTCTTATAACATTATCAAATACTATTTTGCCAAATAATTATCTCAAAAAATCTTTAGTAGATGGTCATTTTTGTGTCTGCTGGGTATAACTCATTTATTCTTTTTAGATAGTACCTTTAATGCATGGGAGTCACAGAATGTGCTTGTTGAATCAATTTGCATGCAGGGATGTAGTCTACTACTGTGCTACTCCACCATCTAAGCTCACCAGAGCCTCAAATGGAGCAGACACGAGCGAACATCTGATGACTGCTTTTAAGGCACAGCAAATGTTAAAGCCCTACATAAATACTGAATTCTCACTTAAATCACTTGTTTGTATTATTACAGCAGTCATAAGGATTGTTACTTGTCAATGCCCTTTCTTAAATTATTAGAGACACAAGCAACAGAGCCATTTTCTTAGTAATTTGAGTAAGTTTCCCCCTTCACTGATGAGTTAGATTTTTATCAGTATTTCTAGTAGCTGGTTGTATCAATGTTTCACTGATAACACCTTGATTCTATTACTGTCATTCATGGACCTCAGGTTCCTTTTTATTTGTCAGTCAGGTTTTAAGATGATAGTCTCTGTCTTATAGAAACATACAAAAACACAAACATGACTATCGATTTTTTTCTTGAAGTGGAAAATAAGAGTTATGTTACAAATTTTCTAGACCCTTAAGGAGTGAGAAAGAAGTCAATGCCTGTCACAGATAATTTATTACAAAGGATCAGACATAAATCTTGCAGAAAAAAATTGAAACTGAATTCTTGTAAGTCAGTGCAAATTGTTGCTTACATAAGAAAGCTGTTGTGACCCTTAGAAAGGCTTATTAATAATGCCCATCTCTTCCCTGAAACCATCGAAATACTAGTGAAGAAGGATGTTTTTACTGGCCATGATTTAAAGGCAGCTGATAGGAGAGGGACTTTATTGCCTCAAAATAATGGTGTGCCTCAGCACGGATGGCTGTTCCCACATCCATAGAGAATTAAATTCATTGCTCTAAAAGTTCCCAGAAGGTCAAAATGGTTCACAATTTATGTAAGCAGTCAAACATTTTCAGCTCTAAATAAAAAATGTTTAATCATAATTGCTTATTGAAATTAAACAATGTGAAAGTAGCTATGGTAAGTGGATGAGACTTAAAAGCTCAAAATCAGATTTGCCTGCAGAAGTCACAGGACTGCCTGGAACATAAACCAGTAAGTAGAAAACTCCATGGAGAGAGTACTAGGGAAAAGGACAGGTAAAAATAAATACACCCTGAAAGTGAGGGATGACATTCAGCTGTGGCCCTTGCAGGCTTTCAGTGGGAGTGAATTTAAGCTGGGTCGTGAAGAATGAGTGCATATTGGCTGTGGAGAGAACAGGCTGAGAATTCCAAACACCAGGGTACAGCATGTGATGACAGATGGAAGGGCATGTAGGTGGAAGAGAAACAATCTCTATGTGGCTAACGTATTTTAATGAACAATTCAACAAATAAAGCTGGAAAGGTTAGTAGGAGACAAATAGCATCAGACATAACATGTCCAACTCTCCATCCTTAGCATAGTGCCTCTACCTTTTCTTCACAGACTTTTCGCTGATAAAAATCCACATACTGAGAATTGTATTGAAGAATGTGAGTATATACACTTGCAGTTGTGTGGCTGC
>CAJQZJ010013817.1:4074533-4085891 GCA_907164525.1 Lophiomys imhausi | reverse complement strand
AAAGAATTGCAAGAGGAAAGGAAGAGATCTTGAGGGAGGAGTAAAGAGAGGAGAATGGAGTACACAAGAAAAGAAATTAGAATTGAAGGAATTTTTCAAGGGGAAGTGAGCCAGGCAGAGAAGGGAACTGCATGGGAGATGAAAAAATAAAAATATACTGACACATAAGTTTAAAAATGCTGAAATTAAACACATTACTTTGAATGTTAACCAAAAAACAATCAATTTAAAATACATGAAAATAACAGTCAGCAGTAGTGGCATATGCATTTAATCCCAGCAACCAGGCCAGGCAGGTGGATCTCTGAGTTGGAGGCTAGCCTGGTCAATATAAAGAGTTCCAGGACAGTCAAGGCAACATAGACAGATCCTGTCTCAAAAGTAGAAAGTTAGACAGACAGATAAAAATAAGAAAGACAAGTTGGGACAACTGGAAGCAATAAAGATTAATTTTAATATTTTTCTCTTTATTTTAGAAAAGCATTTCTTTACAAACTTAAAAAAAAAATCATGAGGGATTCACATGGCCCTGGTGGGCAGAGCAAGCCCAAGACAACCCCTGGCAGGTGTCACATGGTTCAGACAGGATATAGTATTCCTGATCCAACCCCAGACACCCAGAGGCCCCTGACAGCACTGAGAGGAGCAAATAAGTGATAGAGAGATGGAAGAGAAAGAGAAGTAGAGTGGTGTGTGCATAATAAAGAGAGGCTAATCTGGAGACTACAGGGTAGTGAGGAACAGCCTCATATGAGTTGCAGTATAGCCTCATGCTGCCACCTAGGGCCAGGACTGGGTCTGTGGTCCTACAGGAGTGGGGATTCCTGTTACCATCAAAGGCCATGTGGAGGACCCTGTCACCTGGGGTCATGTTAATGTCTGAATGCTATTCAGAGCTGGCCCTGTCCCTTACCAGTTCCAGCACTTGGGAAAAGCTGGCCCCACCCCTCACCTGGGTATCATGGAAGAGCTGGCCCCAAGGACATGAAAACAAGAGAGATGGACCTGTCCCTTGCCAGCTGCAGCACTCAGCTCGCACCTCACCTGGAAAGCACACTAGAGCTGGCCCTGGTTGTGGGGATTGTGGGTGAACTTGTCCCTTGATGGTAGCATGGGGTTGTGAGAGAGATGGCACCTCCTCTCACTACTCCCTGCCTGTGACAGGCTGGAGAGCTGCCTCCACTCCTAGCCTGGGCAGTGTGGGAGAGCTGGTCCAGAGGGTATGAGAGCAGGAGGGCTTATCCTACCCCTCACCAGCTGAATCACCTGGGAGAGCAGGTCCTGCACCTCACCTGAGCAACACAATAGAGCTGGCCCTGGTGGCGAAAGCATAAGTAAGCCAGGCCCAAGTTCAAAGTACATGAGAGCAGAAGAGCTGACCCTACCCCTTGCCTGCTGTGGCATTGAGTAAGCTAGTTGGGGCAGTGCTGGAGAGCTCTCCCTGTTGGTATGGGTACAGGAGAGCTGGCAGGCTGACCAGCTTAGCGACCACCCAGACCCAGATCCAGGGCTTTGTGCTGACCCACTCCAACACCTACTCCATATATAAACTTCTGGAGCCACTGAATCCTCAGGATCACCATGACACAGGGCAACAACAATGTATCAGAGAACAGTCCTGGTGAGGGTACAGTATTGGTAGTGTAGCAGAAGCCAGAGGCTTCAAACCAAACCAGTGACTCATTTCAATGAACATTTTCAAGTAAAGAAGTGTGGACAAAAGTGTGTAGTGTGGGACACACTGTGACACACTACAGTTTCCACAATGACATTTTTATTTTGTTTTGTTTATTTATTTGTTTTTAGTTTTTGTATTCTATTTTATTTTGTGTTAGAGGTTGCAAGTACAGAGGGGTGGATATGAAGGGACAGAGATGAGTGGGATTGGGGTGCATGATGTGAAATTCACAAATAATCAATAAAACATTTAAAAAACATGAAAGTTTTTATTTAAAACAAGTTCTTTAATGTTTATTTATTACTTCAGGTAACATCTCCATCACAGTGTCCTCTTTCCACCCCTCCCAGTCCCACCCTCCCACCCTCCACCCCCTATCCCTTCCACCCCACTCCTCTAGAGTGTAGTCCCTACATAACAGTCCCCCAACCCAGTTCAGCAGTCATATGAGGGCCAAGAGCCTCCTCATACACTGGGGGCCTACAAGGCAGCCAGCACCACTAGGGCAAATTGTCTCATTGATAGGAAACAAAGTCCATGTTCCTGTTCCCTTTGGTGCATTGGTTGTAGTATAGTTATCCTGTACTATATAGCTAAAGTCCAATTATAAGTGAATAGATGCCATGTGCATCCTTCTGAGTCTGGGTTAGCTCACTCAGGATGAGCTTCTCTAGTTCCATCCATTTGGCTGCAAAATATTCTGTTGAATCCTAGAATCAAATGGATATGTGCTGGAATGGGAGCCTAGAACCTCGCACCTTCTCAGCCATCTCAACAAGAAATCAGCCTTTGAGGACAGGGAGAGGAGGATGACCATTGCCTCCCCCACTGCTGTCTACAATGCCGCTCTACTCTGAATGACAGAGTGTTTAATAGAGTTGCAAGAATTAAGAGGTTACACCCCACTCCTTAAAAGTTCTACTGTCTCTTCCCTAGGTAAGACTATTTCTCCTGCATGCAACATTCTTTAGTTGCCTATATTTCCCTGTATGTGTGTGTGTATGTGTGTGTGTGTGTGTGTGTTCATGTGTGTAGGGTTCAAGCCCTGTACTCTTTCCTCCATCAACTTTGCATGTATACCAAATAGTCATTCCTGAAAGCACACACGCAAATACCATAATACAGACTGGGCAGGTTATACCCTGGAATATGTATGAATACACAGATGCATATATATGCACATAGCAACTATTAGTGAAAACAGAATCTATGAATTTGACAGTTAGCAAGAAAGCTGTATGGGAGACTTTGGAGGGAACAAAGGGAAGAAGGAAATGATGTAATTATATTATAACCTCAAAAACAAAATAAATAATTTTTAAAGAAAAAGTACTCTACCATTTCAACAACTCTAGCTGGTAGATGAAGCTTCCAGCACATGAACCTTTAGGGAACACACTCAAAGTTTAGTAACTGTCTTTCAAAGCACAGCTCATCTTGACCTTCATCTTGAACCTCTTCTCATCACTGTTGTCTCAGAAATCATGTATTATGGAGCTGGGTGCATGCCAACTTCAGCTTTATCTTTACAAGGTGATACAAGTAATAAGAAAGAATGCTCATGTAAACTACAAGTTCAATTATTTTTCTGGAATATTGAATCTTAAATAGTGACTCTCCTCTGACTGCAGAATGGTTTCTACACCTTTCTTCTGACTTTGGAGTTCAGTTCTCAGGACTATCCTCAGTCAGCCCCCAATCCTCAGCATCTGACATGTGGCAGACACATTGATAACTCCTACTTCTGGCTCAGTCCTAGAGAAATAAGCTATATCAAGTTGCTCATGGGTACTTACCACTACAATATAGACATTTTCTGAGCCTAACAGATCCCTCTAAGATATGATAATCTGTGGGAAATGTTCTCTTGCCTCCTTCAGCAAATGTTCAGCCTTTTCTGATGCAGCCCCTGCCTATGTCTTAGTTTCCTTTTCTGCTGATTTTGTTCCACACCAGAATTTTTTCCATCATGCTATAAATGTATTGACCTTACAAACACTGGAAGTTGTCATGGGAGACAAAAGTTAATCATAAAGACATAGATTTCTACAAGCTTCACAGCTCTTTCCTCTGTTCCCTTAAATGCATGTTTTTAATCCTCACATCTGTCGCACACCATCTCCAAAATGTGCCTTTCAGTGTGCTTGTTCCCACTACTTTTCTTTCAGTGGGAAACTTACCCAGTCAATCTCTCTACCTCTGACCTCCCCCAGAATTGCAAGGTGTGTGTTTCCTGTGCTGACTCTGGTGGGCTGTGTTTATAACATGAAGGAATGACTGACAATATTTTATGCCTTGGAATTTCTGACACAGACTTTAAGTTTACAAAAGCACTCCAGAGGCAGTTTCTGAGATTTAAGGAAATTTTCAAATGTTGACATTTAAGTATGCCCATTATGAACTACACTTCCTTTTTGACAAAGAGCTCCTAATAATAGACCAAGTGGAAGAAAGACCTAAAATGATAAAATTTTGGTGAAATCTGTTATGTCACTATTTCATTATACAGACTGATAGCTATGAAACTGAATGCTGATGGTATACTTTCATTATAGGAAAACAAAAATCTGCTTTTCTCACATGAATCTTAAGTCAAAACATGAATAAAAAAATAAAAGTTTTTATTGGTAAGTAATTTTACCAATATGACTGTCAAAAGCAAAAAAGTTAAAGAAAAAATCCACAGTATATGACACATAAGGCATTTGGAAGCCACAGAAATTTTCTTATATCATAACCACCTCATATTGTTTCTTCCATAATAATAAACTTCATTTATTAGTTTCTCATTTCTTTTTGGTAGGATTTGATTCATTGTCCAGGTAGCAATCTACTCATTGGGCCTTAAAGAAAAAGGATTTTAAAAAGAGGAAAAGTCAGAAAGTTTCATTCCTTCCTAACTCTTCTGCAGAGATACAAACTAATAACACCTTCAACTGGACTGAGAAAATAGTCACTACCCACCACAGTTACACACTGGATTGGTCTCAGCAGATTCTAGAGACTTTGAGAGATTTTTTCCAAGCTTTCATCTGGAGAATAGAATAATGGAAGATAAAAATGATTTTTTTCTTATTATACTATCTATCTGTGCAGAGAAATGTGTCCTCTCTTTCTAAACCATGGGAGCTTGAGAAAATGAAGAAAATCATGAGAAGATAAAATGGTAACCCAGTTTATGTAGCAGTTAGAAGGAAGTATTTGAAAAACACAGAATTTGCTGGCGAGGTTGTGGAGGGAATAAAGGGGAACACTTCTCCTTTGCTGGTGGGAGCGTCAACTTGTACAACCACTATTGAAATCAGTTTGATGATATCTTAGAAAACGTGGAATATCTCTACCTCAATACTCACCCATATCTCTCCTGGGTATAAATCCAAACAATTCCTCACCAACCCACAAGGACATCTCCTCAACTATGTTCATAGCAGCTCTATTCGTAGTAGCTAGAAACTAGAAATAACCCAAATGTCCCTGAACTGATGAATGGATTAAAAAAAGATGTGGTACATTTACACAATGGAATACTACTCAACCATCAGAAACAAGGAAATCATGCAATTTTCTGTCAAATGGATGGAACTAGAGAAGCTCATCCTGAGTGAACTAAACCAGACCCAGAAAGATGCACATGGCATCTATTCACTTATAACTGGATTTTAGCCATATAGTACAGGATAATTATCCTACAACCAACAGACTGAAAGGAACAAGAAGATACAATTTGTTACTTGTTAGTGGGATACTTTGCCCTAGTGGAGCTGCCATGTAGGTCCCCAGTGCAAGAGGAAAGTCTTAGTCCTCATAGGGCTGCTGAACTGAAAGGGGCTGATATGTAGGGCACTCCACAACAGAGGAGTGGGATAGGTGGGAGAAGGGGGAGAGGGTGGGAGAGTGAGAGGGTGGGCCCAGGAGGGGTGGAGGGAAGGGGCTGTGATGGAGATGTAAATTGAAGTAATAAATAAACAGTAAAAAAAAATTTAAAAAAAGAAAACCACAGAATTCAGAATCCTTACCTAGAGAAATAAATGTTAGCATTGTGACATGATTCACATTAAAACTGGGTAAGAAAACACTTAAGTAGTGAGAATTTTTTTTAAGAAATTAAATGCCAAGAAACCAAATAATCCAATCCAAAAAAAAAAAATGGTGAACAGGGCTAAACAGAGAATTCACAAAGGAGGAATCCCTAATGGCTGAGAGACACTTGAAGAAATGTTCAGCATCCTTAATCATCAGAGAAATGCAACTCAAGACGACTCTGAGATTCCATCTCACACCTGTCAGAATGGCTAAGATCAAAAGCTCATATGACAGCACATGCTGGCAAGGGTGTGGAGAAAGGGGAACCCTCCTCCATTGCTGGTGGGAATGCAGGCTTGTGCAACCACTATGGAGGTCAGTCTGGTGATATCTTAGAAAACTTGGAATAGCTCTGCCTCGGGACCCCTCTGGGTATACATTCAAATGATTCCTCACATAATCACAAGGAAGTTTCCTCATCTATGTTCATAGCAGTCTTATTTGTAATAGCTAGAAACTGGAAACAACCCAGATGTCCCTCAACCAAAGAATGGATTAAAAAACTGTGGTACATCTACATAATGGAATATTACTCAGCTATCAGAAACAATGAAATCATGCAGTTTGCAGCCAAATGGATGGAACTAGAGAAGCTCATCCTGAGTGATCTAACCCAGACCCAGAAGGATGTACATGGCATTTATTCACTTATAGTCAGATTTTAGCCATATAGTACAGGATAACTATACTACAACCAATGCACCAAAGGGAACATGAATGTAGACTTTTTTTCCTGTCAATGAGACACTTTGCCCTAGTGGTGCTGCCTTGTTGGCCCCCAGTGTATGAGGAGGCTCTTAGCCCTCATATGACTGCTGAAATGGGGTGGGGTGCTGTTATGTAGGGACACTCCACTCCAGAGGAGTGTGATGGAAGTGATAGGGGGTAGAGGGTGGGAGGGCGGGACTGGGGGGGGGCAGAAAAAGGACACCGTGATGGAGATGTAACCTGAAGTAATAAACAAATATTTAAAAAGAGAGAGAGAGAGAAGAGTGGAACACAAAAAGAAAAAGAAAAAAAAAGTTGTGAGAATTAAATCACACATAGACCCTATTGTTAACCAAAGTGATCAGACTGTTCCTTGATGGTTCAGACTGAGGGGCCACTATCAGATATGAAGTGACTCCAAATTCTGTATGCATACTAAAGATAATAGCAAGATTTCATTGTAAGTCAATATTATATCCTATATATTGAATAGGCTCACGAACAAGGGAAATAAGACTAGATGTTATATAAAAAGATGGTTATAGAGATATAAGTCAATGCTTTTGTTTATTCTTAATAGAAAGTCCTGGGGACTGAATTTATTTTTATCTCTAATGTGTCCAAGAAAGTGGACTATATAAGGACCCTTGCCTCCCTGTACTCTATACTTCATACCACCAAAAAGTATAGTATAAGCAATCAAGGGAGGGAATCAATCAGTAGTTATATCCAGCTTTGATGTCAATGAACTATAGCAATGACTAGCATGAAAAGATATTCTTAAAGTTGCTATACTGGCACTCATATCTTGACAATAACCAAGATCTATCTACCTGAACTAAAGGCCCACTTAATGTGAGAGAAATCATGTCTGGTACTAGAAAACTAGTACCTAGGGCTAATGAGATTGTGGATCTTCTAAGAGAACCTACTACTGTCAGTTTATTAGACCAGCATATTTCATAGCTACATTCCAAAACGTATCATTATAGCCACAGATAGGAAACTCCTCATCAAAGAAGCTGTTCTTTACAGCAAACTGAGACCATTACAGGAAACTACCACAGGCTGTAATGCATAGACAACCAGACTGTGTGGATCACATCCCCAGTGGCCGTATCCACAATATAACTACTGTAGCTAAGGCTCAGGAAACATCTCAGAAGGGAGGTGCCAGAAAGAATGAAAGAGACAGGGTAATAAGAATTTTGCTGTGAGGTTATGTTTCCTAGAAATGACAGAACAGATTCATCCATATCTCAATAATATGGCTGCACAAAGAAGACCTGAATGTGACAATATCAACAGACATGCTAACACAGAAGGGCAAAAATCTTATGGGTTCCCACACATAGACAAAGAACTACAAGCAACTAATGACTGTCAAGAAAGAGAGAAATAGCTTCTCCTGGAGATGGGCCCCTAATTCATTATCCAACACAAAGTGTTCAGTCTTGCAATCATATACACCCAAACCACATCAAACAGATTCAGCAGGGTGCATTCATGTATTTATGCATGTACATATAGATATATGAAACAATTATAATAAAAAGAGGCCATCAATTTGAGACGGATTAAGGAGGAACAGTGGAGAGTTTAGAAAGATGACAAGGAAGGGAAAAGAGATGTAATTATATTTGAAGAATTAAAAACACCGAAAAATTAGAAGTTGAAAAGAGCTATATGTGAAGTACAACAGGGTTATAGAAAGACTGAACAGTGGACACAGAGAAGAAAAATCACATGAAACAGTTTAGAATTCTGTGGAAAAGAAATGATTGTATTCATCATCGTTCACATTATTCCATATGTACCTGTTTCCTAGCTTTGTTAGTCACTGAACTACCTTCCTAAAGTCTCAATCGTGACAATAAACTGAACAGTTAATAATTATGTGCACAAAATCAAAACCAACATATACAATTCATAGTGGATATGTGCTATTTAGCTAAATAAAATATCTTCTTCCTTGAATTTAGAATTTCCATTAATATAAAAAAGAAGCATAAGTTGTTAACATTTTCATAGTCCAGAGTTAAGCTTTATGTATCTCTGTTTATCACATTACACTTACTCTTCCCTTTGGTGAGATTTCTCTTCTTTTCAACTTACCTTCCATAAGATATTATGAAAGAGAAGATATTATAAGAGATATTATGGTTTCAATCTTTGTAGGCCTAAGAAAGTCTTCCCTTTCACTGCCCCAAATAAGATAGTTTAACTGGAAACAAAAATCTAGGATAAGAGTTAATTTCCATCAATGATTGGAAAGCAAGAGTACTCCTTTCTCAAACCCTTTCTTCCTTGTCTAAAATGTAGATTTGTTGTCAAATAGCTGTTTTTGTGAAGGAATTGGTTATTTTTTGTCTTAGTTACTTTTCCCACTGCTGTAATAAAATGATCCTGACCAAAACAAAAACAAAAACGCAGGGGATAAAAGGAGTATTTTGACTCACAGTTTGTTGGTCAGTCCATCATGTCGGGAAGTCCTAGCAGCTGGAGCTGAGGCACCTGGTCACACTTTATTCAGTCAGGAAGCACAAAACAATAAGGTTGAATGCTCTACTACCTTTCTCCTGTCACCATCACCTTACCCTTAGCTAAAGTGAGTCCTCTAATCTCAATTAACCTAATTGAGATAATCCTTCTCCAACACACTAGGAACCTTGTCTCCTAGGTAATTCTCGATATTGTCAAGTAGAAAATCAGTATTAACCATTAAAGCAATTAAAGCAATCTTTCTTTCTTTTCAGATAACTTACATTACTTCCTTATGCCCAATGTTTTAATATTTGATACTGTGACCACAAGTTGATGTATTTGTGTTGATTTTTACTTCAAATTCTATTCTCAGTATATTGGGATTTTAAAATTTATTTTTAATTATGTGTGGGGAGGGCATGGGATATGTACACATGAGTGGAGGTTCGCCTGAAGCCCAGAGGTACCAGATGACTCTGTAGCTGGAGTTAGAGGCTGTTGTGTGCCTTTGGGTTCTGGAACCTGGACTTGATTCTCTGCAAGAATATTATTAAGTTGAACCATATCTCTAGCCTCCCACCACCACCACCCTTTTATAGATGCTCAGTGTGCTTTAAGCTCCAAGAACTCATGTCTCCCTTCCTCAAGCACAGCTTCTCCATCAGTCACATGAAAAACTGAGTTTTCTGTTTTACCACCCTCTCTCTTCCTCTCCTCCTTCCTTTGTTTCCACTTTCTGTTAATCTTTCCAAGTCTACAAGTGTGATTATAAGTTCAAGCTTATCTTGTGGGGCCCCTGTTTAAACAACCCTTTAAATGGTAATTGAGAATTTCTATTGAAATGATAGTAGAGATAGTAGAGTATTCAACCTCAAACCCTGCACAAATTATTTTATATAGTGGAACTTATCTGAAAGCAATGTTTCTCACGAAAATTGTTATGAAGTGAAAAAAAAATTAGCATACACACTGCAGGATATAAGGTGATTTCTGCACTTTTATCAATACCCCCAACTTTCCTTTTACTGCATTGTTCAATGCATACAAGTCACACTATATGATATGTGAAGTGTTTCATCTTAGTACAAAATTTTAAAATGTTATCTTTTAAGTTAAAATATCCAGCTATAAAAATGTTAGCAAACAAAATAAAGAGTTTTTTTTTAAAGATCTCATGTGACTGATGGACTGACAGGGGGTTGATATGTGGGTGCCCCCCTCACTGGAGGAGAAGGAGGGGAGGGAGATGAGGAAGAGGGTGGGAGGGGAGAATCCGGAGGGGAGAAGGGAGAGGATTGTGATAGAGATGTAACTTGAATAAATTTCTTTTTAAAAAAAAAGGCAGTGACAACCTGTCAACTTTATGTCAATGACACACTGAAGGTGGTACCCAGGAAAACGGATTATCCCAATGAAACAAAAATAAATGATAATATTCTCAATTAGACAAAGCATTAAGTTTATAATGCTATTGTTAAAAGCTTCATATGCAAGATTTATTTTTAATAAGGAAGATAAGATATTATTGTACCAAATAGACATGATATTGTTTTTGTTTTTGGAATCTTCTGGACATTATTAGGCATGCTTTTGTATCTGAAAGTTTTACATTCTCTTCTTTCCCATAAGCTGGTAGTGATTTGCTCTGTATGTTAATGTGTTAATAAAAGAGCTATTTATCCTGCTTGGGGTATCTTGTTTCTCTTTCCTTTTTAAATGCAAATCTATGTTCATAAATTCAGTTTAACTATCCCAGTGTATCTGGTGCTCATTCCATATCACTAGAAGTCTTTTCAGGTTTGTCTCTCCTCCTAGACACTGTTGCAACAGATAGCTTCTGCAGATCCCCTTTCCTTAGTTACACACACACACACACACACACACACACACACACACACACACACACAAACTGGAATACTGGACACGCAATATCTTGTGGAATCAATCCTGATTTTTGTAGAATCAGATGATGGATAAGTACTTCTTTCTTCCCTGTGTAGATGGTAATTAAATGCTTTGACAATAAAAGCATGTGATCTCCCTCCAAGTGGCCATTTGCTTGGCTTCACTATCTTGGCTTTCTTTCTATTCATGTGTTCTCCTCCTAGTTCAATTCTACTGCTAGGATCATTTCTCAAACCTACCAGATGCTTTCAAGCTTTTCACTTGAGTTTTGTTTTCAGTTAAAAATTATGTTACAATAAAAATACTTTTCAAGAACTCAAGAACTGGAAGCTGGAGAAATGGCTGTTCTTGCACAGGACCTGAGCTCAATTTTCAGCACCTATATCAGGTGGGTCACGAATGCCTGCAGCTCCAGTTACAGAGGATTCAATGACTCCTTCTGGCCTCCATGGGCACCTGTGCACATATCAGACACACACACACACACACACACACACACA
>CAJQZJ010013817.1:4045825-4062561 GCA_907164525.1 Lophiomys imhausi | reverse complement strand
TTTAGTAATAAATAAGTGATAAATAATAACTTAAAAGTTCGTTTTCACACGTTCTTACCAAGTTTCAAGAGAAATCTTAGGAACAAAATCTACTTGGGAGCAAAAGTAGCATGACTCTATTGTATGCTATGCATTCATTTGCTATAAATAGCAGCCAAATGACACATTGCGCTCCCTATTTATTATTGCTATTAGATGTATTTCAAGTGATAGTCAAGATGAGATTTCTGTAAATTATATCAATTGCTTGTGTGTGCAAGATTATTCTATTTATTAATGGGTGGGCATCTTCACATCCTTTCACACTGTACTTTGTTCACTGCTGTTTTCACCAAGAAGGAAAATTTATTCTTGTTTAGGCTTATTTGAGTTAACAAGATTTATTTCCTCCTTGATAATTTATGTTTAATTAAGCCCTTGGACAGCACTGAGAACAAAATATTGGATGAATCACTTAACCATGATCACTGTCAGAGCCCAAATCCAGCCCAGACTTACTAATGGGAAACTGTTAAACCCAAGATGCTGCTGACAGCAGCAAGTTGCTGCCTCAGAGACACCTCTGAAGACCATCCTTGGTACATGTCTGACCTCTGAACACACATGCAGAGAATCTAGTTCATGTTATAAATTAATACAGCATTATCACTTTCACAAACCCTGGTGAGAAGCATGAATGTAATTCAAGGTGCATTTTATAGAAAAATAACTTGTGATAGAAAATCAAGTTAAAGTTCATCATGAATTTACTCCCCCAAAAAGAAATCCTAATAAAATTGAGATTATAAAATTGACTTCTTTCAAATGTTGCAAATATTGCATAAGTGATATTTAAATAAGTGAAAGTATCACAAAACTTATGTAATTTCTGAATCTAGTTCTATGGTATTTCCTTCATATATTTTTGTTGCTTGTTCTTTGATTACCTCCTCTCCATGAAAATTCTGTAGTATGATTCTAAGTGGAAAAAAGAAAGATGGCCTATCTACAGCATAGTCAGATAGTGTTTTATCTCATGACGATTTCAAATGGGCATGAGAGCTCCATTTCTTATTATATTGCTAGGTGTCCATATCACAGGCTAGAGTCCAGTTTATTTTGTTAAGATCTGACATGAACAGACACATTTGCATGGAAGAGTGACATTTAGCTATACACTTTCATGTCATGCTGTCTGTCTCAATAAGTGCTTGGAAGTCATGTCTCCATCAAGATGGTTGGCAGTTGCATCCCTGTCACACAAACATCCTCTCTCCTGAAAGTCTTATAATTATCCTTCAGATCTTTGATGGTGAATACTGAACTGGATTCCCAACCTGACATAACAAGTTTCCTGTTTTCTCCCAGTACATAAATAATATCTGTTTGGGATCCCTCGTGTTAGAATTCATAACTTTTATTGTCTCTATTGATTTTTCTGGCTTCTTATATATTTCTCCAAGTCCTTCCTAAATGAGTAAAGAAGTCTTTCTATACCTGGTATTACTGCATCATATAACAGGATTCACTTCTGATCTATATCTGTATCAGAAGGGGCAGTTATAACAATTAGAAAAACAAAATTGATATTTTTAGAAACTATTTTCAGAACTTTCATCAAATTAAAACTGTTAAAGGGGAAAGTATACTATATATATTTATATACATATACATTTACATATACATATCCACCACATGAGTACCTGGTGCTTGCAGAGGCCAGAAATGGAAACCAGTTCTCTTGGAACTGGAGTGACACAAACAGTTGTGACCCTACAAATGGGTGCTGAGAATTGAACTTAGGTCCTCTGCAAAAGCAGTGAGTGCTCTAAGCCACTGAACTGTCTCTCCATCCCCTAAAAAATATATATTCTCAAAGTTAATATAGCATTTAGCCTGAGAACTCAGTTGACACAATTTCCTGGTAGAGGAGAAAAAGAACAGGCAGAGGGGAGTAATGGGTGGATGAGACAGAGACCATGAAAGGAGAATCTTGCATCTCTGACTGTCTAGCAACCAAGATGCTTTGTTATTTATACAGATTTCACAAAGGAGGCAAACTTGAGATTTTAAAAGAAATACAGATCATATAATTTTGTCTCTGGACAAATGTTACAAGTACAGAGAGAATAGATATTATCAATCTCAAATCATTTTAGACCACTTAAGAATTTTTGACATATGACATTCTATTGTTCAGGAATGTGAAACATTAAACAAATAGAAAAATATCTGAGCCAATCTAGGTGAGTTCACAAGTCTCAAACAATACATAGTTCTATTCATTTATTCTCTGTTTGATTTTTATTTAAAAGACCTCACTGTAACTTAATGTGAACCAGTCTAGTCTCCTTATGATTGGAAAATTCTTCCTTTGTGTTAATTTTATAATACACACACACACACAATCAAGGGTTGTTTTAGGCAAACCAATTTTGTTATTTAATTGTTATATTCTGGGAGTAATGCCCTGTACACCAAATATAGGAGAAAGCTTGTTTTTTTGTTTGTTTTGTTTTTTGTTTATTTATTGCTTCAAGTTACATCTCCATCACAGTGCCCTCCTTCCTCCCCTCCAGGTTTCACCCTTCCACTCTCCCTCTTCTCCTTCTTCTCCCTCTCCTCCCTCTCCTCCCTCTCCCACCTATACCACTCCTCCAGCCCCCCCTCCCAGGGGGCTGATATATAGGGGGAAGCTTGTAATCTGATCTGTTGCCAAATCTATTGTTTCTGAGTTTTCTTAGGGGCAGTTGTGCCAAGAGAACTCTGGGGTTAGCCAACTTTTTAGTGATTTTCACAATCCCCAAGACAAGGAAGACTTCCAAGTAATGTCAGATAAGTTTACTTTATTGAGAGCAAAACTAATTTTCTGGGAAAACACAAATGAATCATAATGTAAAAAGTCCCCTACAAATGCAACGTGTGGAGATGAGAAACCAAAAGTGGAGAACAGCATTCAGCTCAGCTTCGCTAGACTGTGTCATACATAGCTTCATGGCTCTCACTGCCTTCATGACTGTGCCAACTACATACCACTTTTGCATGAGATACTGGGATTTAAATGAAAATATACATAAAAACCAATACTCCTCAGTCTATGAGATGATTGTATGATTTACAGACTTTTCTTCCTTTCCTCAGATTCTCTGGTGGTTTAGTAAACTTAATCCATGCTAAATTTGAAAATAAAGATGTGTTCAATGGTTACATGGAACTTTTGAATATTATATCTTCTAACAAGCTTAGTGAGAAATGAAAAGATGAAAGAAAAGATATTTCTTATGAAAGAAAATAGATGTAATAGATTACAAACAATGCTGAACACTCTCTTATTCAAGATTGTCCATAATCAAATAAAAGGCTTATCTATTCCTGATAATTCCTCCCTCTTATGCCCCAGAAAGCTGAAGACAATTCTAAAGTAGCATAAACAATTCCTTCAGCCTCAAACAGTTCATTACATAAAGGTCAGGTCTATGTACTACCAAAAATAATCCATGCAAAAGAAGGGTGGATATTAAATACAAGGTAGTAGATCATCAGATATGTAGGGTGCTCAGAAAGCCTCTGTTAACTTGAATATCCCAATTACTGAATTTCCCAGTAAGCATGACATCCATATATGAGACTCAGGATTCTTGTCATAGGACCCCTGATTCTACCTTCTTTTTTTTATATTTTTGGTTGTGAGCTTAGCCTTTAATGGATGAGCCATCTCTCTAGCCCTCTATCTTCTTTTTTTAACCTGACACTGCTCTTGAACTTAAAGATCTCCCTCCATGACCAGCGTGTCTGCTCCAGCACTTTACATCCAGAAGAAACCTTACTATCTTCTCCATAATGAGAAACCCGAGAAATGGAGCACAGTTGATTCGTGTAGCTTCATTTGCCTAGAAGTTCCCTTCAGCTTTTCTGCCATGATTTACATCACAAGAGTAACGTCCCTCACAGTGTTGAATTTTAAAGTATTAAATACTTTGAATATCCCCTGGAAGGATGTGATATGGGGTTAGGGGGGTGCATTTTCTGTTTTCCCTTCCCCATCACAAGTGAAAGCCCCTGTTCCAAGATAAATTATTTCAATTTGCTGCCTTTGTAAATAGGGTAGAAAGAACATAATTGAATTACCATTTAGTGCTTAGGTTTTAATTGTGCCTCAAGGTTTGGATGATAAAGTGGATCTTCAATGTACAGCATTATCGTTATAAATTCACAAAATAAGCAACCTTGACTGGAAGGTAAGCCACGAAACCTAGACACACCTCAAGGTATCCCTCAGCTGTTCTTCAAGCAGTGACTCAGTTAACATATTGTTCAGAATTTAAGCTGTAATGAACTGGGTGAAGTATCATAACACAGCCCATCGCTGATGATTTCCCTTTGTAACATCTCCTACCTACCAATCATGAGAAAGAAGACACACCTCAAGGTATCCCTCAGCTGTTCTTCAAGCAGTGACTCAGTTAACATATTGTTCAGAATTTAAGCTGTAATGAACCGGGTGAAGTATCATAACACAGCCCATCGCTGATGATTTCCCTTTGTAACATCTCCTACCTACCAATCATGAGAAAGAAGCTATTACCTCTTTCATCACTGTTTTAGAGCACTCCTGTGTTTGGAGACATGCAACCATTTTCCCACAATGATGATTGTTCAGACTCTGCATATTACTGCCATAATTCTCACATGCTCATAGCAATTAATCCCTCATGCAATATTCATGCTTTAGTGGCATTCTACAGCATGACCTCTACTCTCACATCTCCTGAGGCAAATACTATGCTAACACCTGGATTCTGAATTCCAATTTTAGAAGATATTAAATTCAGGAAACAAAATAGAACAAGCTTGAAGTGTCTTATTTTCATTTCACCTTTTCAAAGTCCCTTTGGTTTGTATCTTGAAATTAATTAAGGAGGACGCTAAGATGAAATTGTACCACGTCAGTCAAGTGATAACCTTTCCTTTTGGTTGGTGGGGGTGGGGTTCTGAAATGCTAACATTTTGGTTAGATATTTGAATAGTAATCATACTGGGTTATAAATCCATCCCTCCCTTGATTTCTTGGCCAATACATGCATGAAACTACAATCATAGAATAAGATTGACAAAGTAGGTGGTAAGTTTTAAAATAGAAATTTGTTTATGGAATCAGGAATAAACTGTTAACTCTGGATATAACATAGAAAACATCTTTTAAAGGAAATAGTTGTGGAAGGCAGATGACCCTGCAAGCCACCAAAAGATTTATTGTTCATTACTACAGAAATGGGATCATATTGAATCATATCCCTGTGTCTGCAGATGAGAAATTAAAATACTTCCATAGCTGTACACAGAAAAATCAAAGCAGCAATGATTAACACTTTTCTGTAAGGAACTGTGACAAGGAATTAGGAAAATGAAATTTAAAACAATCTCTCTGCTTCAATATCATAAACTGACTCACTTTTAGCAACAACTTAACAACTTGCTGTGATCAGTTAAATCCTGATGCATTTTTAAAATGTTTATTTATTACTTGAGGTTACATTTCCATCACAGTGCCCTCTTTCCACCCCTCCTAGTCCTGCCCTCCCACCCTCTACCCCCTCTCCCTTCCATCCCACTTCTCCAGAGTAGAGTGTTCTTACATATCAGACCCCTACCCCAGTTCAGAAGTCATATGAGGGCCAAGAGCCTCCTCATACATTGGGGGCCTACAAGGCAGCACCACTAGGGCAAAGTGTCTCATTGACAGGAAAAAAAAAAAGTCTATGTTTCTGTTCCCTTTGGTGCATTGGTTGTAGTATAGTTATTCTGTACTATATGGCTAAAATCCAATTATAAGTGAATAGATGCCATGTGCATCCTTCTGAGTCTGGATTAGCTCACTGGGGATGAGCTTCTCTAGTTCCATCCATTTGGCTGCAAATTGCATTATTTCATTGTTTCTGATGGCTGAGTAGTATTCCATTGTGTAGATGTACCACAGTTTTTTTATCCATTCCTCAGTTAAAGGATATCTGGGTTGTTTAAAGTTTCTAGCTATTACAGATAAGGCTGCTATGAACATAGATGAGGAAACATCCTTGTGGTTTGGTGAGGAATCATTTGGATGTATACCCAGAAATGGTATGGCTGGGTCTTGAGGTAGAGCTATTCCAAGTTTTCTAAGACATTGCCAGACTGATTTCCATAGTGGTCGTACAAGTTTGCATTCCCACCAGCAATGGAGGAGTGTTCCCCTTTCTTGTGGAGGAGTGTCCACAGCCTTGCCAGCGTATACTGTCATTTGAGCTTTTGATCTTAGCCATTCTGACAGGTATGAAATGGAATCTCAGAGTTATCTTGAGTTGCATTTCTCTGATGATTAAGGATGCTGAGCATTTCTTCAAGTATCTCTCAGCCATTAGGGATTCCTCCTTTGTGAATTCTCTGTTTAGCTCTGTTCCCCATTTTTTGATTGGATTGTTTGGTTTCTTGGCAGTTAATCTCTTGAGTTCTTTGTAAATTTTGGATATTAGCCCTCTGTCAGATGTGGGGTTGGTAAAGATCTTTTCTCAATCTGTAAGTTGTCATTTTGTTCTAATGACAATGACTTTTGCCTTACAGATCTTAAAAGAAACAATTGACACAGTGAAACCCAACTGGATCAGTCAAACCTGTTATTAAGAGCCATCAACATTCTCAACTTGTATGATACTTTGCAAGGGGGTACAGTTGATTGCCCCCAAAGTGACAGCTGTTTGGATCAGAGGACAGTTACTCATAATACATTTGGACAAACCTGGTATAGGGACCATACTCCAGAGGAGGTCTTACAATGCTCAACAGTAGTTGGCCCACACATATTGGGCTCCATATTTCTTCTATAAAGAAAAAAAAAGGAGAGTGAAGGCATGAAGTTGGGTAGGCAGGAAGGTTAGGTGTCAGAAGGGGGGAATATGAATATGATCAATACATATCATATGATAATCTCAAAGAATAAATAAAAATATTTTTTTAAAGTTTGTGATTTGAAGCATGTTTTCTATTATGTTTGTTGCTTGTTTGTGTTTGTAAGTCTCCGTATTGACTTGTCGCTTTATGTAATGCAGACTCTCTTCCAGAAAAATAAAGCCCATAATCCAGCTTCAAAAAAAAAAAAAAAGTATTACAGTGGTTCCCAAGACAGTAAACAGTAAAGGCAAAGAGAGCAGTGGATATAACTGAACAGTGAAGGTTCACTATCAGGGACCCAGTGTGAATCTGAGAATGGCAGCCATAGAGAAAACAAATAACAGCAAATGCTGGACAATAGGAAGCCTTTAAATGCTACTGGTAAAATGTAAACTGATCCAGCCAGTACAGAAGTTATTATCCATCTTCTCAAAAAGTAAAAATATATCTTCCATTTGACTGAGCTGTACCATTTGTAGCTATTTACCCAAAGGACTCCAAGTCAACATGCCACAGAGACACCATAACAGACCATACAGAACATTAATGTTCATTACAAAACTGTTCACATTAGCTAAATTATGAGTCACAACAGAGGAGTGGATAGAAAAAATGTAATCTGTGTGTGTGTGTGTGTGTGTGTGTGTGTGTGTGTGTGTGTGTGTGTGATTTTTTTTCAACCATAAAGAAAAGTGAATTCATGGCATTTAGTTTCTTGAGTTCTTTGTAGATTTTAGATAATAGCCCTCTATCAGATGTGGGGTTGGTGAAGATTTTCTCCCAGTCTGTTGGTTGCCGTTTTGTTCGAATGACAGTATCCTTTGCTTTACAGAAACTTTTCAGTTTCATGAGGTCCCATTTATTGATTGTTGATCTCAGGTCCTGAGCTGTTGGTGTTCTGTTCAGGAAGTTGTCACCTGTGCCAATGAGTTCGAGGGTTTCTCCTACTTTTTCTTCTAGTATCTTTAGTGTGGCTGGCCTTATGTTAAGGTCTTTGATCCACTTGGAATTAAGTTTTGTACAAGGTGATAGGTATGGGTCTAATTTCATTCTTTTGCAAGTGGACATCCAGTTGGACCAGCACCATTTGTTGAAGATGCTGTCCTTCTTCCATTGTGCGTTTTTGGCTTCTTTGTCAAAGATTAGTTGGCCATAGGTGTGTGGATCCATGTTTGGGTCTTCAATTCGATTCCATTGATCCACTGGTCTGTTTCTATACCAGTACCATGCTGATTTTATTACTGTTGCTCTGTAGTACAGCTTGAAATCTGGGATGGTGATACCTCCAGATGTTTTTTCATTGGACAAGATTGATTTAGCTATTCTGGGCTTTTTGTTGTTCCATATGAAGTTGAGACTAGCTTTTTCCAGGTCTATAAAGAATTGTGTTGATATTTTGATAGGAATTGCATTAAATCTATATATTGCTTTATAATCCAATCAAAAAATGGGAGATGGAGCTAAATAGAGAATTCACAAAGGAGGAATCCCTAAGGGCTGAGAGACACCTGAAGAAATGTTCAACATCCTTAATCATCAGAGAAATGCAACTCAAGACGACCCTGAGATTCCACCTAACACCTGTTAGAATGGCTAAAATAAAGAGCTCAAATGATAGCGCATGCTGGCGAGGGTGTGGAGAAAGGGGTACCCTACTCCATTGCTGGTGGGAGTGCAGGCTTGTGCAACCACTATGGAGGTCTGTCTGGCGATATCTTAGAAATCTAGGAATAACCTTGCCTCAAGACCCAGCCATACCACTTCTGGGTATACACCCAAAGGACCTCTCACGGAGACATAGGGAAGTCTCCTCATCTATGTTCATAGCAGCCTTATTTGTAAAAGCTAGAAATTGGAAACAACCCAGATGTCCCTCAACTGAAGAATGGATTAAAAAATTGTGGTACATCTATACAATGGAATATTACTCAGCTATCAGAAACAATGAAATAATGCAATTTGCAACCAAATGGATGGATCTAGAGGAGCTCATCCTGAGTGAGCTAACCCAGTCTCGGAAGGATGCACATGGCATCTATTCACTTATAGTAGGATTTTAACTATATCGTACAGGATATCTGTACTACAACCAACACATCAAAAGGAACAAGGACATAATTTTTTTTTTATCTTTTTCTTTTTCCTTCTTTTTTCTTTTTTTCTCTTTCCTTTTCCCTTCTCTTTTTCCTCTCTTTTTTTGTTGATATTCTTTGTTTTTGTGGGTTTGTGTGTTTGTTGGTCTTTTTTTTTAGTATTCCCCCAGTAGCAATGAGACACCATTCACTGGCAGTACTGCCTCGTAGGCCCCCGGTGAATGAAGAGGCTCTTGGCCCTCATATGACTCCTGATCTGTGGTGAGAGACTGTTAGGCAGGGACACTCCACCCCAGAGGAACAAGACGGAAGGGTCAGGGGGTAGAGCATGGGAGGGTGGGGCTAGGAAGTGGGAAAAGAGGACAATATGATAAGGATGTAACCTGAAGCAACAAACAAATAAATTTATCAACTAAAAAAAAAAAAAAAAAAAAAGAAAAGAAAAAAAAAAGGGCAGGGGGCAGGGCTGAAACACTGTGAATGGAACAGAGGATACAGCCATTCGGCTTGGATTTGCAGACCTCCAGGTGTAGAGAAGACGTGGAGCTAAGGTAAAATACAAGAGAATTGTGGTATTGGCCCATGCCTTTGACTTCAACGGAAACGGGGGGGAGGCACCTTTGAGTTGGTGGTCTTATGTACTCTGGAGTCATATGGAGCGGGGTGGTGAGGGTGCATACTCTTGGTTCCACCATTCAAGAAGAGTACACCCTTGATCCCAGCTCCCAACACACTGGAGACAGAAACAGGCAGATCCCGGAGCTCAGGGTCAGCCTGATGCAGGGCAAACTCTAAATAGAGAAAGACTTCGATCCAGGAGTGGTGGAACACATCTTTGATCCCTTCAGATGAGAAACACAGGTCCCTGTTCCCAATAATGAGAGTTCAGAGACATACACATGGGATTTGGAGGGACCTAGATTTGGAGGCTACTTACAAAAGGCCTTCTCGATGCAGGCAGATTGTCCTTTGGGATCTTAAAATAACTAGAGCTGGTTTAGCTCCAAGGTGACAGAATGATTTCTTCTTTAACCTGGATTGAAAGATAACGCTTTGTATGTTGTCAGAAGGCCAATTTTGCTTCAGGAGAAGTACTACCTAGCCCCCCCATCCCCCCCCCAGAAAAAAAAAAAAGAGGGCAATTGTCCTAGGGATGGGATTGGGGCAGGGCTCTGTTCTTATCGTTCCAGGAGAATCGAAGTGTCCATTAGGAGAGCCTGGGGACGGCGGACAGCGGAATCCTCAGCAGAGAGCAGAATCAGGCACCAAGGAGGATGAGTGACCCAGTTGATTCTGCCTGGCAGACTTCCTCAATAGCTGTCTCCATCGGGGGCCTGCAACCACCACTGCAATCCAGTGTCGCTGGGACCATTCAGCTCTACACAATGCCCCGGCCGGAACCTCAGTGAAGCCTGCAAGATCAGCTTCTGCCTACAAACCCCTTAGGTCATCTAAACAGCTGAGAACAGAAGGACTGAACATAAAAGGATTGTACTAACATTTTTAATCATTTTTCCCATTTGGGTTGGGGCCCCAAACAGGTCTACTACGACCCAAATCAGCAGGAAGTCACTTTAAGAGAGCGACGTCCCATGCCCAGAGGGTGGGGGAGGGTGTTTCTCCGCCCTTCTTTTTGGTTATTTGAAGGTTAACTGAAAACTCTGTTATGTAGGGGAAGAGACTACAAGCTGATAAATGATCCTGTCTTAATGGGTTTTGGAGGTTAGCCCCAGGGAATTCCTACTTTTCCTTTTCTGTATCCTTCTTCCTCTCCTATGTAGGAGTGCATGGGCTTGAGAAAAATGAGATATAGACATAGCACAGGAAGGTCCAAGAAGAAGGGGCAGATTATTGAATATGCCCTTATACCTTTGTATATTGATACAAAATTAGTAGGTTATTTGGCTAAAGTGGTATTGACCATTGTTTATTGTGCAAAAATAAGATTGTATTGGATTACATCAGTATTGATCTTTGTATATTGATACAAAATTAAGATTATAGTTGGCCACAATGGTATTGACCCTTGCATATGGGCGTAATATTAAGATTATATTGGGCTACATAGGCATTGATCTTGGTATATTGATACATAATTAAGAGTATATTTAACCACAATTGAATAGATCTTTGTATATTGATACAAATTTAAAGGTAACGCTTCCTAATGGTATCATACCTAGAGATACTTAATAATAAAATGTGAAGCTCTGACCTCTTGATACCAACCGTCTAAAACGGTCTAGGACAGTTAAAACAAACTCCTAGTCATGCAAACATGTCTCTTTGTTAGCTACTATGACAGTCTATCACAGATATTCTCTAAACTACCCAGTAATCAAGTTGCTAAGAGACAAGCAACATTTGCTTATCTAAATACAAGAGATGGTTAGGGCATCTTCAAAAACCCCTAGAGATCTGCAGAATATGGCATTCAAAGATGTTATCTTAAATCAAGATTTTTTTTTTGATATCGAGACATATCAGCGCCTGACAGCACCCCCTATTCTACTCCAAATAGAAGATAAGCATCGAAGAACCTCCACTGTAAGATGGTTGAATTAGTGGCAAGCCTTTCTCTTGGCATGAAAAAACCCCTTGCACCAACTGCAGACAGACTGCTGTCCAAAAAGGACAAAACTTGGTAGCAGGGAAGTCGACAGCCTAACTCTGCCAAGACAGGGTAGATAAGTCCTTCATAATCCCTGCTCTACAACAAATGTCTGTCAGAGAAACAGGACCCAAAGCCTGAAGATTGATGCTGGAATGTATGGAGAGAAAATGGGAACTGTCCAGGCAGTTATTGGTATGTTCTTTCTTAGTTTTGGAAGCTGCAGGCTCTACACTTCCTATATAAGCAAATATATTTATCCCTCTCAGGTCTCTGAGGTGGTTGAAGAATAGACAGATAGAATCTTATAGTTAAATTTTGAACTGTTTAGGAATCAAGAGGGTGTTATAGATCTAAGAAGATACTCTTAAAAGTGTGTTGCAAGATAGTAAGAATGTTGAGTCACATATAGACCTTTAAACTCATGGAGTTGGGTAGATGGTAGAATGTTAAAGTCAGGGGCCAAATAGGTATAAACTGAACATTGGGAAGGTATACTGGGCCAATTTACTCTCATAAATGTGGCATATTTATATCTATTGTTTTGTATAATACTTACTGTTATAAGAGAAGGAACCAGCTGTTGGACTGAAAGGGGAAACCTCTGGAGGGAAGAGGGTGGAAGGGCGGGATAGGAAGGGGGAATAGGGAGGGGTTTGTTACTGAGATGTAACTTGAAGAAAAAAAAATAAAGTATTAAAAAAAAAAAAGAAAGAAAAATGAATTCATGCCATCTGGAGGAAAATGGAAACTGGAGATCATCAAATAAGTGAATTAAGCCAATTTTAGAAATACAAATATCATTACATTTTCTCTCCCTTGTAGTTTCTAGATTTTATATATATGCATAATGTTATAGACGTTTATATGACATGAAAGTAGAAGTCCAAGAGTTCCAGAGGGACAGAGGGGAAAGTGAGGCAAACAAGATGTTGAAGAGATTAGGAAAGGGAGGATGAAGGGGTATGGAGGAAGTATATTTAACAAATAATATATACTGTATGAAAAACTTAAAACTAAACTTTTTTTTTAAATAAGGGTGTGAGATTTAAATAAGAATTGCTAGGAAAGGTAGAAGCTAGGCTCTCCCAAAGATCTTTCACAGTGCTTCACCTTTATGTTAGGCAGTTTTCAGAATGTCTGAATAAGAGTGGATGTGCCTGTCACTGTGATTACCCTAAGGCATACAACTGACAGAGAGATCCCCATTCTTCAGACACTGTGTTACAAATGCAAAGGGGGACAGAAACCATTTAAACAACCAAAGGCTACTTCCCTATTAAACCAAGGACCAGAGGCTCCATAGAAGGAAGAATAAACATATACTAAAAAGAACCAATTCAGCTATAGAGATGGTTTATTTGAACTGGTTTTTAGCATTTTTGCATCAGATTCTTAGTTACAAACAAAGGAATTTCACTTTTAGCAGATTGAATTCACTTTTATCAGAAGAATGATCATGGATGGTCTGGGAGTCTTTGTATCTAGAAACAACACTGCAAATTTGCCACTAACTGTCTCCAAAGTTGTCTCTGTTCCCAGACTCCATTTAGACCACAAGACCACAGGAATTGGTTGATGACTGACTTCAGGCACTGAGTGTGGCTGCCACTAGCCTCAGAGGGGTTCTGTGCTGCAGTTTCTGATTCTATACCTGGTAAGAGCACCTTTGACTAAGAGGGCCTGGGTCCCACAGGAGGACTGAGGAACTGTTTGAGGATTCGGGATTCAATTTAGTACTCACATGGAGAATAGCTCAAGAAAAGGAAAAAAATTTGACATTTCTGTATATCAAAAAGTCCTCTTCAGAAGTATAAAAAGGCACTCCTAGGATTCAGCGAGAAGGAATGACAGGGGCAGAGGTCCTGGAAGGGCAAAGGGTAGGCTCTAGAACAGCTCTTTTTTTTTTTCAGCCTCATTAAAAGAAGAATTCAACAAAACCTGCCAATCATGCATAGGTGAGAGCTAGAATTCTGTTATGACTAATATTAGTATTATTGCTCCTGAATGACAGAGTCATGGTACTTCGGTACCTGTGCTAACAGGGTTGTTGTCATAAGACAAAGACTGATGCATGAGCATTGAGAACTGACACCACAGAGTCAAAGGTGAACTCTACCTCAGAATTAACATACTTGAATCTACAAAGACGAAGACCCTGAGAATTATTAAGAAACACTCTATTTTGCATTTCCATCTGAAGTTTGTCTAGATGCTTAAAATCCATTGCATGGAATCCCATACTGTATGAAAATAGGGCTTTCACTGATACAACAACAACAACAAAAAAAAAAAAACATTACAAAGCAACTTGCTATAGAATATATACAACACAAGCACAGTGGATACCTGTTAGGCACACCACCCTTTTTTGCAATCTAGTCTTCCTTTATGGGAGCTGCCAAAGAGAGTTCACATTCATATCCACACATCTGTCTCTCTGCCCAACAGGAAACAAGCTGAAAAGACAACACAAGAGAATGGATCTTTCTAGACAGTTTGGTTTCATCAATGTAACTACAAAGCTAGGTTTGCTAGGAACTTCTGCTACTTTAATGATCACTAAATCAACAATTTTACACAATGCTAAACACAACATTTTGTGGACCAGTGTGGCTTATTAATTAGTGTATTTAATCTTGTCCGGGTTTTAACATTTTAGATCTGGCTTATAGAATCCACTGAAGTTGCAGTCCTGTTTCATCAATAAGTTATTCCCCTTAGTGTGAAAAGCACAATTCAGACTTTTTTTTTTTTTTTTTTAATGGTTTCTTGAAGTTTCTATCCTCAGTTACCCAAAGCAGCATGGCAACAGAAATTCCTCACTTACTGAGCCAGGCATTTTCATCCTGTATCCTACCACAAATTTTTTTCTCCAGGGCAAATTTTTAAGCCTTTCAGGTTAACTGCCTTGTTAAGCAAATATCTAAAAATAATAATAGACTACCCTAGTTCAGTTCATATCCAATAAATACCTAATTAGAAGATTTGGATTTCCCACATTTTCCTTTATTACTGATACATTATGGTAGACTTTTAATTAATCCACCAAGACAGTCAGAATCATGAAGAAGGCTCATTATCTCAAAGGCTAACACTGTGTTCAGTATTTGCTCTGTGATAGTCCTCTTCTGTTTCCTGGAGAACAATAACAAGCATGTCGTGTGTGTGTGTGTGTGTGTGTGTGTGTGTTACTGGGGATGGGGTCAAATCTAGAATTTGGCCCCTACATGGCTAGATCTAATTTTTAGTATCTGACCAACTTGAATAAAATCAAGATGGATGTCAGATTATAGAAAACAAATTTATACTACACCAGTATAGGAATATGATACAGTTTGGACAAACCAATCTCTAGACTTTTTATTAAGAATTCTAGTAAGACCATACAGGACAAGTTTGGGAAAGAGTAGAGTCATTTTAAAGAAAAATGTCAAAAAGGATACAGTGTGTACTTTCCACATTTTTTGGATTTTCCACATTTTTCCTTTATTATCGATACATTGTGGTAGACTTTTATCTTTCCAGTAAACACAATTTCACATTTTAAAATAAAGAAATATGACTAGCAATGAAAACAGCCTCATCTAATCCTGCCTTAGATTAATACTTACCAACTCATAAATAGAGATAGTTGACATTATAGGATAGCTGGGAAGTCTGTAGGAGACACCAACAGAAATCATCACTTTGCAAAAGCAAGAGTGTAATGTGTCTACATGGAAAGGACACCACAAAAAATCCTACTTTAGAAGAAATCAAATGTAAAGTCTTTTTTGACTTTGAAGCAAAATTCAAAGCCCCACCCACTATCCATCCTCTATAACAGCTTTATTATACTTTCAAAGAACATTGAAATATCCCATGCCTTGCCTATTTGTTATTAATATCTTACAACAGAGTCATTAAAAACTAAAAATACTTATATTATTTCTTTTTGCCTAACTTTTTCTGTCTTGTCTGAATACAGAAGACTTAATGAAAACATAGTCTCTGCCTAATAAGACTTACTGAGACTGAGTCTGTGAAGAAGATCAATTTCATGTGAGTCACTGGAGTCTCCACAGCCTTAGCACCGTGTCTGACATACATAAGGCATTGAGTATGTGTAGAATTGCTATTACAGAATGGGCAAAGCCTAGAAACTCTGAAAAAAAATGTTATGATCACATTTTGAGGAGAAATATAAATTAATAGGTACACAAACAGCATAAAAACAAAAATGGATAAGAATAAAAAGTGAGTGACAAGGTGCAAATTGGTAGTTGAGAAACCAAAAATGTTTACAACATCTCTAATTACTAAGTTGCTTCATTTAGTCTTTAAAGCAGTTTTTATCCAAATAAAATACATAGGTATAAAACTTAATAGAATCAGCAGGACATTTTTAAAAGTTTTAAATATTTTTATACTTGTATCAGCAAATCCATTTTATTCTTTTATTTCAACTATTTTTTTTCATTGAATTTGCCTTAACACAGATCTGTTTTCATTCAATAAAGTAAGACCACATTGCTGAAGACACCCAAATTTTGGCTGCAGGACACAGAAAGCTCAATCTCAAACTAACCTGTGAACTTCCTCCCTGCTGGCTGGATTTCACAGTGCTAAAAAGAGCTATGCATGCAGCTAGAATGGGAAAGACATCCACGGTCTTACCCAGCATTGTTCCCAGCATGCTACAGGAACAACCTGATTGGATTTTAGGCTTGCTCCACAGGAAATTAGCATGCCTGGTACTGTCACCCTGGTCAGAAGTCTACGGCTGGAAGAGCATAGGCCCTGAGATAGAAACTGCTCTTAATGTTTCGCTGATCAGTCAAGCTATCAAAGCGCTTGCAAAACACTTAAGCTCATGCCCATAGGTTTAGGATGTTCTTAACTTTTGTCAGAGAATCTTTGTTTTACAGTAGGCAGCAATTAAGCAAAATTTCATTTTTGAACTTACTTTTATTTAATCATGGACTAAGATGCTAGAGAGATGATCTAGCAGATAAGACCACATACTGTTCTTCTAGAGAGCCAGAGTCCAGAATTCAATATACACACATGGAGGTTCACAAGAGCTTATAGATCCAACTCCTCTCTCTCTCTCTCTCTCTCTCTCTCTCTCTCTCTCTCTCTCTCTC
>CAJQZJ010013817.1:4003354-4045815 GCA_907164525.1 Lophiomys imhausi | reverse complement strand
CTCTCTCTCTCTCTCTCTCTCTCTCTCTCTCTCTCTCTCTCTCTCTCTCTCCCTCCCCCCACACATCTGTATAGTTTTCCTGAAAGATTTCAAGACAAACAACAATTATCCATCCTATCCATGTGTCATATTTTTCATTTACCAGAATTACAAAATAAGTTCTACTTCTTTTTAAATATTTATTTATTACTTCAAGTTACATCTCCATCACAGTCCCCATCCACCACCCCTCCCGGCCCCACCTCCCCACTCTCTTCCCTTCGCCCAGAACTCATAATTCTTTTTTTTAAATAATTAGGTAGGCCTCAGTTATGAAAATTGTAAGGTATAACATACATTACATTCCCAATGTCCAGTCAATACACATTTAGCAACTTATATGAATAATAGTATCCATCTATCTCCATGAGTTTAAACTTCTATACCTAACTCAGTTTCCATCTTAACTTGCATTACCAACTTAAAACTATCTTCTGAGACCTAGAACATCCTTTTAATTCCTAAACAACTTAAAATTTAACTGTGAGACTATAATTGTCTAGTCTTCAACCACATCAGAGGCCTGAGAAGGATAAATATATCTGATTATACAGGGAGTACAGAGCCAGCAGCTTCCAAAACCAAGAAATGACAGACAACTGGATGCCTGGAAGGTTTCTTAACTTTAGATTTTTTTGATACTGAGACATGTCAGCTCCTGACACCACCTCTTATTCTACTCAAAGTAGAAGATGAACATTGAAGAGTCTCCATTTGGAGATGGCTGCATTAGTGACAAGCCTATCACTGGGCAAGAAAAATCCCTTGTTTCAACTGTAGACAGAATGCTGTCCAAAAAGGACAAAACTTGGAAGCAGGTAAGTCAACAGCCTAGCTCTGCTAAGATGGGCTAGGCAGGTCCTTCACAATCCCTACTTTACAATTAATGTCTGTCAGAGATACTGGGCCAACAGGCTGAAGTTAGATGCTCTAATGTATAGATAAGTTCTACTTTTATGTCACTTAATCCTTCACAAATTAATTTTGGTGTCCCTAATTACTGATGGAGGACTGAGACTCTCTATTTGTCCTATAAAATTCCCTTGACAAGGGCATATATTGAAGGTGGTAATTGGATGCAATAGGATGGCAGCAAGACAGATAGACATTTCAGGATGGTGAGTAGTTGTTTTCAGCTTAGTATAAATATGGGCCTGCAGCAGCCAAGATTATTCATGGTTTTCAAGTTCATCTTTGTTACCAGATTACTTCTTTGAATAAGAGATTTAGAGCTACCTTCCTCTTCACAAAATACAATATGAACCTATTTATAGAACTTTACAAAGGAAATAGAGAAAATGCCTCTTTACCCTATAAAATTTTCCTACACTGACTTTGACCCAAGTTTTAAAATTGCCCCATTACATACCAAATAAATAAATAAATAAATAAATAAATAAATAAATAAATAAATAAATACTAGCTTGTATCTTCTCTTTTGTGGAAAATGAACTACATAACTTTGTTGAAGCTCATCTACAGAACAGATAATGCCTGCCCCGATGGCTGCTATGATGACCAAACAGGACAGCACATCTTGTGGAAGCCAAATGACTTTCAAGTACCTGACACAAGCAACGTCCTTTGTGACTGTATCATAGACAGTTTTAACTGTCAACTGAACACAGCCTGCAGTCACATTAGAAGAGCATCTCAGTTGAGGAATTACCCAGATCAGATTGCCCTGTGGGCATGCCTGTGGTGGATTGTTTTAATTGATAATTGATGTAGGAGGAAGCAACCCACTGTAGTCAATGCCGTTCCCTGGGCATGTGGTCCTCAGCTGTAATGAGAAGCCTGGCTAAGCATGAGTCTTTGAGTGAGACAACAAGGAACACGCATGGTTTCTGCTTTAAGCCCCTGCTTGAGTTCCTGTTCAGATTTCCCTCATTGATGGATTGCAGCCTGGAAGTATAATTCAAATAAATCCTTTCCTTCCATAAGTAGCTTTTGGTCAAAGAATTTTATCAACAACAGAAAGGAAACTAGAGCAGGCTATAATAAATGAATTTGGTTGTTACTGCCTTCTTTAAACACCATTCCTCCTCCTGACTTCTCATAACATCAAAAAATCACTATCATGTCCAGTTGCAGGGAAAAAAAAAAAACAAAGAAGCCAGAAACTAGAGTATTTATGCAATAACTTTCAATAATCATGTATTCGAAGCTTTAACTATGATTCTAAATTTTACCAGCTCTTTAGAAAAGTGGTAAAATGTTTTCTGTTTTCCTCCAGAATTATGTCGATGCCCCCAAAAAGCTCATTTAAAAGTCTGTACCCATAATTGTGTTGAAGTAAATAGTTTAAAACTTTAATGCTTCCCTCCTGGTGCATTAACTACGCTTTAGCACAAGGGCAAATCTGGACTTCTCCCTAGGATCCCATCTGTTCCCTCGGGGCTTATATTAAACCATAATCTACTTACTCGATGTGGAAAAATGTTCCTATTACATTAAACTGAGATGTTGCATATTTTTGTCCTGGTCTTTTCTGGGTAAGAACTTAATAACTGGTAAAAATTCAACTTCAGGAATACATATTTGGAATTGAGGATTGTGAGGACAGTCTGGTCATGGAGACCAGTCAAAGCCACATCAGGAAATCAGGAAGGACTGGTGGTCTAAAAACTGACACATGAAGGATTAAGACAGCAGGCGCTCTGATGGACTGTGCTGCCTACCAACAAACAAGAAGGTCAAAACTAAGAAGTCAGATGCATGAGTATAACTTTAGAGGATATGAGGGGCTACATTGGGGCATAGCAGATGAAACATCTGATGCCAGAAGGTCCCACCATGAAGAACAAGAATGGCCTAAAGTTTGCATTTGTCCAGCAAAGGGTTCTTAAATTGGAAGGACACCAATATTACTAGGGCCTCCAGCTGGGCATGGTGGTGCATGGGAGGTGGATTTAATCCTAGTGGGAGGCAGAGACAGGTGGGTCTTTTTGAGTTCAAGGCCAGCTTCGTCTACAAAGCAAGTCCAGGACAGCCAGAGCTGCAGAGAAAAACAATGTATCAAAAAAAAAAAAGAAAGAAAGAAAAAGAAACAAACATCTTCTTAGTCCTAGAACATCCCTTTATAGGTATAGAACTTTAAACACATCAAGATAGATAGATAATAGAATATTATTATCAGTTGTCAATTATGTATGAGCTAGACACTGGGAATGTATTTTATACCTTATAATTTTCATAATTGTTGTCTAATTTTTCTTATTGTTTTGCATTATATTTATTGTTATAAGAAGAATAGCTTTTATTGGACTAAAAGTGGGGGGAGATACACCTTAAATTTTTTTTTTAAGTGGATAGGAAGGAGAAAGGAAAGAGGGTAGGAAGGTGGGACTGGGAGGGGGAGGTGGGAGGGGACTGTGATTGAGATGTAATTTGAAGAAATAAATAAATGTTGAAAAAATAAAGTAAAAAAATCAAATAAATAAACAAAGAAGGACCCCAAATAACCAGGCCTCTACTGGCTATAAAATACAAGAGGGAATAATATTAGTTTTTCCCCTAGGGCTGATGACTTAGCCAGCTTGGGTCCAATTGACAATAGCAGGCATAAGTTCTGTTATAGAGTTGGCTTTAAGTCCTACAAAACAGTGGCTGATTATTTCTGGAATATTCATGGCACTGCTGTACCCACGAGCAGGTCTTGTAGGCTAGCTATTATTGTAGTTCGCAGAGGTCACAGGTGGGTAAGACTGGTGATTAATTTTCTTCCCCAGAATGGTGCATAGACCTTCCAGTGACATGAAAGCTGGTCAGTGAATGTGGAGCTTCAAGATCAATACCAGTTTGTTTTTGCTGTGTTCTATGACTTTAGTATGTGTTGTCTTCAGCAACAGAATATTATCATCAAGTTATGGCATACAACCAAGAACATCTATACCATCTATTGTTGGAGAGGCTCCAAAGAACCCCACTGACAAACAAGTATAAAAAAAAGTAACAAATATTTGGAATTTGAGTTTTATTTGATAGTCTACAGTGTCTGAGAAAGGCATAGTCCCCCATTATTGGATAACTCCACTTATACTCCATATGTATATGCATTTTTTAAATTTTTCTATAGTAGCATATTTCCATATGGCTTCTACAGTAGTATATTTCCATATGGCTTTTTCAGAGGATTTTAGCGTTAGTTATCTCTCCTCATAGTTTTCTTCTCTGCCCTGCTCTTCTATCCCCCACCCCATTTTATCCTTCTTGTTTATTCATTTCTCCCCTTCATATAACCTATGATCTGTTTCTTCTCCCTTGAAAATTTTCCCATGATCTTCACTGGTTTCCTGACTTTTCTGAGTACTCCAAATTAAACACATGTGCCCTAAAATTTAGAGCTAGCATCCACATCTGAGAAAGGACATAATAATAAACTGTCCCTTTAAAGATAAAGTTCTCATCTTTAAATCTATGGATTAAATATGTGGATCCACAGATTACTGCATCTCTCAAGCCTCATCAGAGAAATGATTTTTTTTTTTACAGTAGATAGTAATTAATACAAAAACTCACAACTGGTCAATATGCAGAGAACTGACGGGATGATCAGCTCTGAATGGGATGGTGGTATAATATTCCCTTTCCTGTAGACTCAGGGATTATTGTGGAAAAAAGATCAAAAAGACTCTTGAGGCCACAAAAAAAAAATCGTGAACATCTGTAGTGAAGTAGTATTTGAAGAACATGACAAGGTTTTTGCCATCATGAACTCACAGTGGCTGTGAGCGTATGTAAACCTATACATGACAAGTTTTCCAAAATCCAAGAATGGATGGGTGTGTAGAAAATATCTTGTGTATGGGATGTAACGCCTGTCAATACAAACCTATAGCCTATAGGAAAGGGTAGATAGAGAAGGACATCCAGTAGGAGAAAAGGTTCTGGTATCATGCCAGCTGTGGAAAGGTTTGCCTGGCACACAAAGGATGGAACCTGAGCAGAGATAACCAAACACAAATGCAGAACTTAGATTAGAATAAGCAGGTTATAAGTTATGAGCTAGTCAGGGACTAAGCATGGCTATATGGCCTAGGTGTTTGTAAATATATATTTAAATCTCAGAGTTATTATTCTGGGAGCATGGGGCTGAATGAAAAAACACAATTTACAAATAGAGGAGGAGTTCATGAAGTCTCGCCCTTAATGAGAAACTTTGAGTGATTTCTATGTGCTGAGGAAGGGAGAATCCATTTTCTTCAGGAACAGGGACTCTGAGAGGCTACCTATGCTCCAGTATATGGTCCTACAAACATATACACAGAGGGAGCACTAAATCAACTCTGTGTTTTTAAAAAGACCACATGAATTTGGGAAGGAAAAGTGGTGGGAATACGAAAAAAAATCAAAAGGAAGGAATGAGGTGATACATTTAATCAAAACACATTATATGCATGTATAAAATCTCAAATAATAAGAAGGAAGTGCTTTTTAAGGACTTTAATCTTTCCTTCTTTGTTATTTGATATAAGCAATAATGAAAAGAAAACGCCTTAAAAGACCACTTAGCTGCTGGATTGCTAACTCTTGGCCTCTTCAGTGCCGCCAGACAGTTTCTAAACATTAATTTTCTTACTCTCTCAGACCACCTTGACCTCACCGTGTTTTAACTAGTCACCCTGAAGATCCCTGCCCTTTCTTGGCTCTCATTTTGAATTCCAGTCTCGTTTGCCATATGCATACAGAACAGAACCTGAGCATTCTGTTACTTCAGCCAATGCATCATCAGAATCAACAACCATTCTTCCTTTCTCTCCCTCACTTTCACCATCCACCTGACTTTGCTTTGCTCAGTTTAATGTTTTCCCACACCTGTACAAGCCAGAGCTGGGCATAACATAAATTACACATGCACTAGCACATGGCTTTGCACATCAAATTAACTGAGAATATGATATTGTCAAAAATACCGAATACTACAAAATAAAAAGGTGAGAAGAAGTGTAAGGGAAAAGAGAAAACTAATGGTGATGATCATATAAATAAATTGGAAGATGGATCTCCTCCTATCACTGTACCAACAAATTGGCACTGCCCACCTTGCATCTTCTATAGAACAGCAAGTTCTTCAGGGACCATCTCACACAGCAAGTGGCCTCTCTGTTGACAAGTATCTATGGAATCTTCATACTAAATAAGTGACTGCATTGCTGAATGTGCTTTGACTCAAAACAACCAAAATCGCCATTTAGAATTCCCTGTCTTTAATGGCTGAGCCATCTCTCCAGTTTGCTTATTGATTTTTGTCATAAGTATGTTGGGGACCATCTTACTTTTTGACCCAAGGTTTGGATCTAGCCTAACACCTGAGCCACAGGAGACTTGACAACATCGAAGGTCTTCAAATATCTTTAAATCTGAACAGCTTGTGCTCTATGTGCCTGTGATCCCAAGGATCAACGCAGATTTGGGTTCCATGGGACCATAGAAGTTACTGCTTTTTCTTGCCATTGCAGTCATTGCAAGCTCATCTCTGGGTCCTTGTGACAATGCTGAGTGGTTTCATAAATGACCAGTCCCTTGCTTTACAAGGGGAATCGTCTGAGCAAAATGCTCATGCACTTACACTTCATTACTTCAAATTTCTTCAACTTTTTCTTAGGGTTCTCAAATATAGCAAGAACCTTACTTATTTTTCTTCCTACTTATCCCTCCTGCTTCCTAAACAGTGACTATCCTGGTTAGTTTTCCGTCAACTTGACACATTAGAATTTCTGGGAAGAAGGGCTAGAGAGATAGCTCAGCCGTTAAAGGCTAGGCTCACAACCAAAAATATAAGAATTTCTGGGAAGAAGTACCTCAGTTAAGAAAAAGGCCTCCATCAGATTGCCTTTAGGCAACTCTGCAGGGGATTATATTGATAAATGATTGACGGAGTAGGGTGCAGCCCACTGTGGACAGTGCCATCCCTGGCAGGTGGCCCTGGGTGATATACGAAGGCAGGCTGAGCAAGCCATTGGAGCAAGCCAGTGAGCAGCACTTCTCCACATCCTCTGTTTCAGTTTTTGCCTCGAGGTTACTGCCTTAAGTTACTGCCCTGACCTCCTTCAATGATGGACTCTGATCCAGATAACACAAATAACCCCTACCCCCCCCCAAAAAAAAGAGTTCCTTCACTTGTGGAACACAGTGTAGTGTATCCATTGCTTAATTTTTGTGATTCTATGAGAGAGGTTATGCTTCATGACTTAAAAGGCAATAGAGCTGATTCAAGTCCTGAACCATGCCATATTTGATGGCTCTTTCCAGCTCTCTTGGTTCTTCCCACTAAAGGTGATAGGATGGGATCTACTCTCTAACATAGCATTCTCTGTCTTGGCACCGTACTCCCTTTGGTTTCACCAAAAGACTTTTCAAACATCCCAAAGATTAGAAATGAACTCTGTATTCTTTTCTTTTTTTTTCTTTTTTTCAATTATTTTTTTAATATTTATTTATTACTTCAGGTTACATCTCCATCACAGTGTCCTCTTTCCACCCCTCCCAGTCCTGCACTCCCATAGACTTTCAACTGAAGTTAATCAAAAAAGATAGAGAAGGGCATTACATTCTTTTCTTATCCACCACCAATGAAAACCAAACTTCTGCCATGCTTTTCTATCTAAATCTTCCACAGCTAAATCACCACTTGTCTCCTGATACTATTACCTGCCATGTATACATGCCATGAATACACCATACACAACTATGGTGATGAATCTTGTTTCTGAGAGTTCTGGGGTGTCTATAAGAGTTATTTTATATAAATAAAGATTCAATGCTTAGATCCCACACATGCAAGAAATTACGGAACTTCAAAATTCAGTTTCTATTTGGACGCAGAATTTTAGCAATATTTAAATGCTACATAAAGAACCTAGTGCAGTGGAAACTTCCTAGAATCTATGAGGGTCACCCTAGTGAGGACTCCTAAAAACATAAAATAAAATAATAAAAAAATAAATAAATTTTACCTTAGTGGAATTGTTAAGTGTTTCACATAATTCCTCTGTCAGTAGTCGATAATCAATCAACCTGTGTGTAAGTAATATAATGGTTACATTTCTTCCCTCCATGTTGTTAGGTACAGATAAGAACTTATGAGAGAGCTGGGAAGAAGTACAAAAATAAAAAATCATGAGTCTTGTAACCTTGGGCTCCAGGTCTTTCTGTAAGTACATCTTAAAGCCACTGATGCATGGGTTACAAAGGAGACCTAGAATATGGGACCCTAGAAAAATGACAATTAAATTACTTTCACTGAGAGGCAGTAGATGTGTGGTGATTGAGACTGTGGTGTCTAGAAGCTAGACTACTCTCTAATACCAAATTCCTGCTCTACCATCTTCTCAGTGTATAACCTTGGCAAGCTTCACACATTGAGAATACTCTTCTTCCCATTAGAACATGTCAAAATGTCCTCACTGCTACCTTCAGTGCTATTTCCATTCATCCATTCTATGAACGAGCCTCTTTGTATCCCACACTGGACATCAGAAATATGAAGATAAAAAAGACAAGCCTATGCCCATAGACTATTGCAGGAGACAATCACATACCTTGAGACCACAACTAAAATAGCACAGGATAAGGGCAGCTGCAGAAGGGCTGAGAGTCACCAGCTCTGTCTAGTGAGCTTAAGTAAAATTCTACAGAAGACCCACCACTTTTGCTGAGAGTGGGAATATGGGTGCAGGCCCAAGGCAATGCCGTGTGCCCAGCATGCCCATACAGACTTCATCTGAGGAAATGAGGAACAATTTAGAACTGCACACAGCACAGAACAGTCATCATCCAGCACCTGTGCAGAGCTGAGAAAGACAGGGTCAGCAGATGCTGAAAGATGTTTTCCTAGAAGTTGGGGCTTTATCTGTGGGTCTGGGAACTGCCTGAGTGGAGATAATCAACTCTGGATAAGACCAAGGGCAAAGAGAAGGAACAAAAGAGAACTGAACAACTTAGAACAGTTATACCCAGGTGACCTACCAGGGAACAGGGCTTCATATCAAAGCATTTGTGTGGGCTGCCTGGCTTAGTGAAAACCTAGGGTTTATTCTAATTTGAGCATTTGAATGGTTATTGTTACAATTGTATTAAATTACAAAGTGCCATGGAGAAAGGCTTCTGATTTTGAAACAACCAAGGCCAGGGAGAGAAACTGTTGGGTTTCAGTTGCATAGTTGTTATAAAAGTTACAAGACAAGCATTTGGAAACAGTCTTTTCTCATTCTCCACTACTGTTAACTTCCCCAATTTTTCTGTAAATGATTGCTTTTATCATGAGAGCAAGTAAATGCTTCTTTCTCCACCAGCTTTTTTTTCTCCCATCATCTACTTGATATTCTGTTTACCCAATTAATTTTTACTATGTAAGAAGGAAGACTTTCCAAAGCATAGGTGAATATAAGCTTAGGCAATCATCAGCCCCTGGCTGATTCCTAATTAACTGAGATGAAAAGAATCAAGAGTTATTGTTAGTGAGCTTTTCAAACTCTCTGCTTCCATTATATTACCAACTATTTGGCAAGAAGAATATGTTTCATCCTTCTGAGGATGAATGACGTTTAAAATCTGAGAATGACAATAGGACAGATGAGAGATAGCAAGAAGGTCCTCACTGGGCTTTAGTCAGGAGACACACTATAGGGTGCTTTCCAAATCCCTGACTAAATACAGCAGCAATATAAGAGGAACCTTCTGGAAAATGGCATTGCTAGGAAGTAAGTAATTTTCTTATATACATTTTAAGCAACTATGTCTGAGAACCTCAACACTGAGATTCAATGAGAGGTAAGCAAGGGGGAACTTATGAGTATAGAAATTCTCATTCACACTGCCAGGAAGCTGGTTAACATCCTGTGGCAGTGAGAAAAAAGTGAAGTTGTAAGAATCTCATATGTCTCATAAGCTACCATTCTCACAGCAAAAGATCAGAGGGAAAGGAAAAGCCATGCATAGTAGTATACATCTGTAATCCCAGTGTTGCAGATGTTGAGGCAAGACAATAATAAGTTTGTAGTCATCCTGGCCTAAATAACAAGATCTTGACTCAAAATAAGTAAAAGAGAAATAGGAGATGGTGTAGACAATAATAATAATAACAATAATAAATCTGCTGTAGAGCAACTTCATGTAAGAAAAAAGGTGTGAGCCTAGGAATATCACTAAGTAGGAAAGCCATGTGCAAGGCCCTGTGTTTGATCTGTAAGACTGATTTTTTTAAAATAACACTGAGAGTTTGTCCAAAGTTTCTTGAGAAAGAAAAAAACATGCATTCCTAATATTTTTCTCTTTTTTCTTTCTCTCTCTCCCTTTCTCTCTCTCTCTCTCTCTCTCTCTCTCTCTCTCTCTCTCTCTTTCTTCCTTTCTTTCATACCTGCTTCTCTAGTTTCTAGATTTCCTAGAAGAAATATCTCTTTCGGTAACTATAATCAGGCTGTAGAAGTGAGTCTGTGTTTTGACGTATTTGTCATGAGAACTAGAGTTCAGATCCCAGAAATGACATAAATGCTGGGTAGGTGTGGAGGCCCAGTCTAATTCCTCCTTCAAAGGGAGAGAGAGGAGATCCTCAGAAGAAGCTGGTTAGAAAGACTAGCCAGATCAACAAGCACAGAGAGAGCCTACTTCAGTGAATAAAGTGGTAAAGTTATTGGGATTGATTGCAAATGACATACATCAACTAAAGGCTTCCTATGCATGCATGAGCACTTGCCTACACATTAGTTCACTCATACACAAAAACATTCATATACCTATATGCACACTACATGCAAACACACACACACACACACACACACACACACACACAGGGAAAGAGAGAAATGAAAAGAGAAATGAAGCTACACTGAGTTTAGAGTAGGAAAAAAGGATCCTATTCTTTGGAGGGTTTGTGAAAAGGAGTTCCAACAAAGCCTTCTTCAATATCTTCATGTCATTTTCTACACACCCTGAGCAATTTTTAATTGTCATGTAAAGTTGAAGATTTCTCTAGGTGGGCTGATAGGTTTGGTCTGTAAGTAGCTTGGTAAGTATGTCTCAGTCAAGATGAAATATAGCAGACTAGCTACAAAGTGGAGTTACTGCTAGAGTACAACTCTTTAATGCCCTCACAAAGCTTATGTATAAAATACTTGTGGAAACCTTAAGGGAAGGTTCTAGTGGGAGGTCTGCAGGTCATTGTGTGCTTGGACTGAGAATAATAAAGAAACCCCAGGCCCTTTCCCCTTTCCTACATGGCCCCTGACCATGCAGTAAGTGATTTTGCCCCAGTATGCATGCCATGAATTCAGTGTTGTCTTATCATTGCAGTGAAGGTGTGCTTTTAAACTATTTATTTATTTTTATATTAATATCTCTATCCACCTTCCAACCCATGACCCAAGGTACAAGAGAAAGGATATTTTAAAAAGACAGAAGATGTAGACTTCATTAGTTATAGGTTCTTGGGGAAATTCATCAGGATTCAAGCAGACCAACCAAACAGCATATACTAAAACAGGTACCAGAAGTAACTGGAACACAATCAACCAGGAAACCAGTAGTAGTTTTGGCAAGCACCAGCAGGGACAGCTGAAGAAGCAGGGCCATGTCCTCTTCAGCCCAGCGTGGGCCATGGTCTTCAACAGCGAAGTCAGCAGTAAGTTTTGGCAAAGCTTTATCTGGATTATTTCGAAGTGAAACAGCAATGAGAAGCAACAAGAAGTGTTGGCAACCAACCCTCCACCTCCTTCCCCCCATTTCTATTAACACCTCCTTGAAATCTGCACAAGTATGTTTTCCAGTTGGCCAACCTCACACCCTCCACAAAAGATATTTCAGTTGACCAAGGTCATGCACTCTCCAAGGAGTCTGTCCATCAAAGGATGTAAACATGTTCCCTGATTGTGACAGTTTCCAGCTGGCAAAACATCACAGGCTCTTCCATCATGATGTTTTGCATACCCCTCTTGGAGTCTGTTTTTCAACAGTGGACAAAGCACCCCCACATCCCATACTTGATACCAAAATAAAAAACATGCTCACTCAACACATCCGTGTTTCTAAAGAAATCAAAACTTCCAACACACTGCACTAAAAGTAATGGCTTTGCCCAATTATAGTCTGTAACCTGAAGGCATATTTTTGAACTATTTATTTATTTTTATATTAATATCTTTACCTCCCTTCCAACCCACTGACCTGAGGTACAGGAGAAAAAAGATTAGTAGAGATAGAGAGTGTAGGCCTCTTTAGACGTAGGTCCTTAGGGCAATTTGTCAGGATTACATCAGCCCAGTCAAACAGCATACACAGGAACATGTACCAGCAGCAACACAAACCAGCAGCAGTTTGGGAGTGGTCTAGAGAGATAGCAACAGTGGCAGTAACTCGTATTGGTGGCCATGGTGACAACAGTTGCTGAACACTCAGTTGGGGCCACTATCTCTTCAGCCTAACCTACCCTGCAATCTTCAGCAGTGAAGGCAGCAGTAAGTCCTGGAAGAAGCAGGACTCAAGGTGTTGTCTGGAGTGTTTTGAAGTGAAGCAAGCAATGAGGAGCGATTCCAAGCAAAAGATCCTCTATGTTTCTGGGGTTCCTATTTATACCCCTTCAAAATCTGCACAAGGATGTTTTCTTATTAGCCAACATCACACACCCTCACAAGAGGTACTGTCCTATTGACCAAGATCAAGCACTCTCCAAGGTGTCTGTCCATCAAAGGATGTTTTCCAGAAAAAAGCATGTTCCCCTTTTTTTCCAGCAAAAAACGTGACAGTTTCTGTCTGACAAAACATCATGTGTTCTTCCACCAGTATATTTTTCATGCCCCTCTCATGAATCTGTTGGTCATCAGTGACCAAAGCACCCCCACATCCCACATTTGAGACAAAAAAAAAAAAAAAAAAACCACACATTCATTCAACACAAGCGTGTTTTTAAAGAAATAAAAACTTCCACCTCAGTAACCTTCACAACTATGAACATAAAGCTTTTGTCTTTATAGATTCAACATTGCAGCCAAGATTTGGTGCAAGGACAGAATGCTGATTGAAAACTGCTTTATTTGCTTTATTATAAAGATTCTGGCCTTGTAACTCCATCACACTGAATCTACAACTACTTCCTAATTCATCATAAAATGAGAGAAGATGCCACTTACTAGATGTCCTTAAAACACTCAAAGTTCCAACACTGCCCTAAAGATACCTTCTCCCAAGAAAAAAATTCTTTTCACCTAATGAGAAAATTCCGTGGAACAATAAAAGACAAGCAATGGGAGCTGGAGAAATACTTCAGAGGGTAAGAGCATTTTCTGACCAAGGTTTAGTTCTCTGCACCCACATGGAAGCTTACAATCATCTGTGACACCAGGCCCAGGGAAAAAACACTTTTTTTTTTTTTGGTCTCTACAGCTCCCACATGCATGTGGTTCACATACATACACACAGATAAAGCACACATGAAAAGTAAAACAATTAAGTGTTCCTTAAAAATAGTCAAAGTATAGGAAAGATAGTTCTTAAGACACTGGAAATCAGGCAAAAGATGGTAATAATCACAGAGATAGGAGATAATTGAGGGGAAAACCATAATTGTCCCACTCTGAGATGGCCAAAGAAGGAGGAAGAATGCCTGGCAAAGGTATTTAACTTTGGAAATGAAATTGAGTGTCACAGGGACCAAGGGAGCTAGCTGGAGAACAGAGTAGGAAACACACACAAAAACAAAAAACAAAAACACTGCAGAGATCTGAAGAGTTTTTCCTGCAGACATTTAGTGAAAAGGTGATCAGCGCACACTTGTGAGCAAACACACAAGACGGAGCAAGCACCACCCAAATGGAATAGAAGTAGCACATGACTTCCACAAGCACATTGTACAGCTTCAAAGTCACAAGAAATCGGGTAAAATATGACAAAGAAGTCTATAACCAGTAGTAGAAATTATAATCTTTACACTGAGCACCTAACAGGTCTTAAAAGCAAGATTGAGTGGGATTAAACCACTTCGAATCGAAACAACTTGCATTTCAGAACAAACGTCAAGTACATTTACAAAAAGACAGAAATATCCAGCACCCAACATGATAATAAATACACATGTGGAATGCAAACACATGTGCAAAGAAGAAGAAAAATAAACTTATATTGAGAAGAGAAATCAATTAATCACAACCTCACAGAACTAAAATAAATGTTAAAGTCTGCAGGAAAGCCAATGGGAACAGCTGTTATAACTACTGCCCATATGCTAAATACCAAATACAAAAGCAGAAGGTATTTCTTAAAACACAAATTGTTCTTCTAGAATTAAAACCTCAATTGTATGACAAAAAATTCTCTAGTGGCAAAAAAAAAGAAAATAAAGCACTTAAAAACTGAAGAAGAGAAGAGCATCAAATTGGATGATGTAGCAATATAAAAATCTAAATAAATTACAGAAATAAAATGTATGGGAAGAAAACTGTGAGGACAAGGAAAAAATGGAGGAGGAAAGAGAAGCAGGAAGATAAATAGGAAAAGGGAGTAGGGAGGGAGACAAGAAGGGGCATTAAGGATCATAATATACAAGTAAGAATATCTGCAAAAAAATGGATGTTATTTGAATATTTATGAAAAATTTTTTCTACAAATGATGAAAACTATAAATTCCTAGAGTCACAAACTACAATGATTTTTACATAAAGAAAATTACACTAAAGCACATTGTAACCAAATCACTCGACACCATAAAAGCAGACAGAAAAAAAGATTCATTTTATAACATGAATGTAGTTGACCCATAAAAGAATGTAACAAACTTGGACATGTAGAACATGTAAAAACAGATTCTAGAGATATGAAGCAAACATTGATAGAAATGCAAGGAGAAAGAGATCCATAATTAATAAGGGGAGAAAGAAGGAGCCAGTGAGAAGGGTTGCACAGGTGTTTGAGGACACTTTCGGACTTGTGATTTTGCCCATTATTAGACTTGTGACTATGGGTTTAAACTGATTTGCTTATACAAGAGCTTACTAAACTCTGCATCTCCTATGTTAGTTACCATACATCAACTATAACACAATAAAACTACTAAAACTAAAAGTCAAAAGGAAGGACTGGTCATCTGTGTAATGGTTAGACAAATGCAGCATCAAAAGAGCCACAAAGCATCTCTGCACAGACACAGTGGCTTAGTCCTGTCCTTGTCCCTTCCAGGACCCCTCACCAACAATGTGTTCATCCTAAATGCAATTTTGCTTTCTCTGAAGTCATATCCACCTGCTCACCCCTCATCTCAAAGTGTAGCAGGAGTAAGCAGGCCTCACCCTTTACCATATTTTCAAAGTAACTCTCTAGTGCCAGGAAATATTGATGGACAGTGGGAGAATTTCTAACCACTAATTGTTACAGTTCTGTCATATAAAGGATTTGCTTCGTGCACCATATAGATAATATGGGAAGAGAGGGGCTCATATAATCATCATTTTAAAACGTTATCAGTTCGGTACCAAATACAAAGTGGAAGTGAATATAAGGTTATGAAATCAGGGTAAAAATCATGTATGTGTTTTCTCAGAATCAAATATCTCTGGTTCTTTTTATGTAAAAGCTGGAAAAAATCATTGTCAACAAATATTTTGCCTTACATTTATTCTATACCAGTTATACAGAAAAGTAAGTCATTAATACATATGCAGTGATGAGTCATTGTTAAAATATCCCTTACAAGGTCTGGGAATATCATTCACTCAGTGAAGTGCTTCCTTACAAACATAAGTACCTATGTTTGATTACCAAAACAAAGATAAAAATGCAGAGTATGTTTCCTCTGTTTTCTTGGGTGTAGTTATCTTCTCTGGGTTGGAATTTTCCTCCTAAAATCTTCTGTAGGGCTGGATTTGTGGGTAGATACTGTTTAAATTTGTTTTTGTCATGGAATATCTTGTTTCTCCATCTATGTTGATAGAGAGTTTTGCTGGGTATAGTAGTCTGGCTGGGCAACTATGTTCTCTCAGGGCTTGTAGGACATCTGTCCAGGCCCTTCTGACTTTTAAAGTTTCTGAGGAGAAGTCAGGTGTAATTCTGATGGGTCTCACGTTATATGTTACTTGACCTTTCTCTCTTACAGCTTTTAATATTCTTTCTTTGTTCTTTACATTTGGAGTTTCAATTATTATGTGACGAGAGGAGTTTCTTTTCTGATCTAATCTGTTTGGTGTTCTGTAAGCCTCTTAGATTTTCATTGGCATCTCTTTTTTTAGGTTTGGGAAGTTTTCTTCTACGATTTTGTTGAAGATGTTTCCTGGACTTTGAATTTGGGAGTCTTCTCTTTCCTCTATGTCTATAATTCTTAGGTTCTGTCTTTTCATGGAGTCCTTGATTTCTTGAATGTTATGGGTGAGAACTTTTTTAGATTTCTCATTTTCTCTGGTTGTTGTACCGATTTCTTCCATCAAATCTTCCACACCTGAGATTCTGTCTTCCATCTCTTGTATCCTATTTTTGATACTCATGTCTGTAGTTCCTGTTCTCTTCCCTTGATTTTCCACCTCCCAGATTATTTCTACATGTGTTTTCTTTATTGCTTCCACTTCCAATTTCAAGTCTTGAACAATTTTATTTGTTTTCGACGTTTCATGCTCCAATTTGTTTGTTGCCTTGTCTCTTAAGATGACTCAGATTCCATCTCACACCTGTCAGAATGGCTAAGATCAAAAGCTCAAATGACAGCACATGCTGGCAAGGGTGTGGAGAAATGGAAACCCTCCTCCATTGTTGGTGGGAGTGCAGGCTTGTGCAACCACTATGGAGGTCAGTCTGGCAATATCTTAGAAAGCTTGGAATAGCTCTGCCTCAGGACCCAGCCATACCACTTCTGGGTATACATCCAAATAATTCCTCATAAAACCACAAGGAAGTTTCCTCATCTATGTTCATAGCAGCCTTATTTGTAATAGCTAGAAACTGGAAACAACCTAGATGTCCCTCAACCAAGGAATGGATTAAAAAACTGTGTTACATCTACATGATGGAATACTACTCAGTAATCAGAAACAACTAAATCATGCAATTTGAAGTCAAATGGATGAAATTAGAGAAGCTCATCCTGAGTGAGCTAACCCAGACTCAGAAGGATGCACGTGGCATCGATTCACTTGTAATCAGATTTGAGCCATATAATACAGGATAAGTATACTACAACCAATGCACCAAAGGGAACATGAACATAGAATTTTTTTCCTGTCAATGAGACACTTTGCCCTAGTGGTGCTGCCTTGTAGGCTCCCAGTGTATGAGGAGGCTCTTGGTCCTCATATGACTGCTGAACTGGGGTGGGGGACTGTTATGTAGGGACACTCCACTCCAGAGGAGTGGGATAGAAGGCATAGGGGGTAGAGGGTGGGAGGGCGGGACTGGGAGGGGTGGAAAGAAGACACTGTGATGGAGATGTAACCTGAAGTAATAAATAAATATTTTTTTTAAATGCAGAGTATGGTGGCATTCTCTTGTGTTCCCAGTACTCTCAGGAAGCAGAAACAGGAGGACCCTTGGGGCTAGCAAGGCAACCATTATAGTCTAATTAGTGATCTTCAGGTTAATGAGAGACTCCAGCTCTAAGGAGCTGGATGACGTGTATGAGAATGACATCTTAGGTTCTCTTTGGGCCTCTACATACATGTATATGCATGCACATGTGAACACACCTGCACACATGTGCATAACAATTTAAGTAAGTAAATAAGACACAAATTACCTCTCCACATCACTCAAAGATTAGACCAGCCTCTGAAACCAGGAACTGAGAAGCTGATTATTCCACATGTAGAACTACTACTGGTCCATATCTATAACTTGGTTACACAGAAATGGCTGGTTGTTCAAGCACATATTAACCTCCATATGGTCAATGTGTTTTGTTTAAGGTAGAAGTCTACCTAAGTGATGCTAAGGGGTGAGATTCTATCTGGATAGCCTCGTTCATATGTGGTTTGAAATATTTAAAAAAGAAGAAAAGAGAAAGAGAACTACCATGGTTGATGTTTGTACTGCAATTAAACATAGTGTCCCTCAGTGCCCATCACTCTCACTGGAATGAGGAAGCTATTTCTCAGTTGATAGACAAGAAACTTTTCTTCAGACTCATCTTGCTAAGAATCTGTATTATCACTGCCTAATGTATTCCATCATATTTCCATTTCTGGGAGGAGATGAAAAGTGGAATGCCTATGATTCTAAATGAATTCCTTTTATTCCTTTCCAAGACACAGATCCTGCACTTTAGAAGGGTAGGCACTGCTCCCTGTTCATTTCTTATTTATAAGTCAAACTTCCTGTCTGAAGCATCTCCACTTCTTCCCCAAAGTTAAAAGGTTTCAAAGAAACTGAAGTCTAGTATTTTTCCAAAGTGCTTAGTAATTCATTCCTTAAATATCCATACTACTTTGAAATTAAATTCAAAAGAAGTCAGTTATTCCAAGGTTAACTCCATATATCTACCTCTATTCTGAATGGCTACTATCTCAATACAGTTATTGAAATAGCACTCTGATTTCAAGCAGTTGAAATCCAATCCAAATCAGCTTATACAAAGAGAGAGAAGAAATAAGGAAATAGAAAGACAGAAATAAATATCGCCCACTTGCACACACATGCATACACATACACACACATGTCTTTCTCATATCTACTTTTATCCTGTGGTTTTTATCTGTTCTTCTCTGCCACATATGGGGTTTTTCTTGATGCTTCTGTATATAGCCATAAGCATCTCCAGGCTTAATTTGTCCAGATAATGGCCGGAACAGGAATGCTTTCTAGTCACTTCTAATTTGAAATATGCCAGGAAAGAGTTTTTATTCCTCTTCCCTAACGCTGTGATTTTTCAGTCACTGTTCTAATATTATAGTTTAGATTAATAAGGATAAAGGGAGAGGAAGGAGAAAGAAGGAAATCAAAAAAAGTATGGAAGGATGGAGGAGATTAAAGTACTTAAGACCACTAATTGAATAATTAGATGCTGGGAAAGCAGTCTATGTAATAACCTCATAGTTCATTTCTAACTATATCCTCAAAATACACTAAAAACATCTATATGTTTAGGTTTATTCATTTTACACACATGACATGTTTTACCACCATTACAAAATGTGTACATGCTGCAGTTAGCAAAGATGTCTTAATTACATGGTCCAAAGAATACTGGTAAGCTACTTATGGCTTTATTTGACAGATCACATTTTTCACTTTGAACTTTTAAAATTGAAAATATTACTCTTCTAATGAGTAAATTCATATATTAGTTGAAATAACCCCATATAAAATATGATAATCTCTCACTTTCTTAACTATTAAAGTGTTTAGGCTCATATTTGCCTTTGAGCCTAAGGTTAAACAGCATTTTTTTTTCAAAAATGGTCTTATCTAGAGAATTGGATATATTCCTTATAATATATCCATACTATTACAGATCTCATCTGCTTTCCAATTTGTTGAAGTAGAACTTGTTCCTGTGTCTGCTTCAGTTGTAGGAAGGATGATGTCAGATGAGAGAGTATGTACTCTGGTGGCAAGAGGGGCAAACTCATCTCATCATCATGTGGTCCTCTTTTAATAGGTCTCTCATCTTAGGAAGAGTTGGCTTTATCCCTGGAGCCATAACCAAAGAACACTGTAACAGTTCCCTGAAAAACCTAGAACAGATAGTTTTCTCTCTATATGAACACACACCTAGACACCTTGTGAATATCTGTAAATTACATTAGGAAAAGCTAAACTTTTTCCTCTTATAAACAGCTGTAATCACTTACAGCAAAACTATTTTTACATAAAGAATTCCTTATAGAAAAAGAATATTTTTATGACTAAAAATGCAGAAAATATAAGGAAAACATTTTATGAGATGACAATATGTGGTAGTTCTTGTCATTTGTTATGACATTGTATCCACTTGTATACAATTGAAACCCTTCCAAAAAGATGACTATTAGTTGCAAAGTGTAATTCAGTCATACTAATGTATCGTAATTTATTTAATTTCTATTGTTGAATATTTATTTTCATATTGTTCAATTATAAGAAAGACTTAAAGACTCACAACTCTAAAGTTTTTTTAGCATTCATTATTTCCTAGAATGGAATTGTTAGGACAAAGTTGATGAAGTATTTTAAAACTTTTTACATATTAGTAAATTATTTGTGAGTAGAGGTCCGTCAAACTTCCTCTTCATATCAGAATCTAAAATTGATTGCTTCCCCTCATCTTTGTTATTACTACAATTGTTATATGAACAAAATATTTTAATCAAAGGTTTTTTTAATGTTTATTAATTACTTCAAGTTACATCTCTACCATGTACCCTCTTTCCACCCTTCCCGGTTTCACCTGCCCACCTTTTCCTCCCTCTGCCACCTTTCCCACTCCTCCGATGTGGAGTGTCCCTATATATCAACCCCTCTCAGCTCAACAGTCGTATGAGAGTTAAAAGCTTCCTCTTGCACTGAGTGCCTACATGGTAGCACCCCTAGGGCAAATTGTCCCATTAATAGGTAACAAAGTCTATGTTCCTGATCCTTTTGGTATGCTGGTTGTAGTATAGCTATCCTGTACTATATAGCTAAAATCCAATTATAAGTGAATAGATCCCATGTGCATCTTTCTGAGTCTGGGTTAGCTCACTCAGGATGAGCTTTCCTAGTTCCATCCATTTGGCTGTGAATTGCATGATTTCCTTGTTTCTGATGGCTGAGTAGTATTCCATTGTGTAAATGTACCACAAATTTTTTATCCATTCTTCAGTTGAGGGACCTCTGGGTTGTTTCCATTTTCTAGCTATTACAAATAAGGCTGCTATGAACATAGATGGGGATATGTCCGTTTGGTTTGGTGAGGAATCTTTTTGGGGGATACTCAGAAGTGGTATGGCTGGGTCTTTAGGTAGGGATATTCCAAGCTTTCTAAGATATCACCAGGCTGATTTCCATAGTGGTTGTACAAGTTTGCACTCCCACCAGTAATAGAGGAGTGTTTCCCTTTCTCCACAACCTCACCAGCATATGCTGTCATTTGAGTTTTTGATGCAAAGCTTTTAAACAAATGTTTCAAGATCGAAATTCAAATTAAATTCATTTTTTATTTACTGGCTGGCTTCATGGGCACTGTCATACCATCCCTATAATTTGATGTTTATTAAATGCAACAAAGCAACTTCATCACCCATTCTTCATCCACACAAAATTTGAAGTATCTTCCAGAAGCTTCCATAGTAATAGGGAGTGTTGGTTGCACTTATTTCCCTATACCAAGAATAAGAACTAGCTTCTGAAGTCACACATGAATTCCTTTGCACTCTATGATTGGCAGTCTACTCATCTATCCTCTCATTTCAGGTACCCCAATTTTTTAATACATAGGTTGCTTGTATCCACCCACCTATCCCGTTGTCTTCTCTCTCTATCCCTTCTCTGTTGTCTGAATATAAAACTTGGTCCTCTCGATTGCTCTGAGTATAAATCTTGTTATCTTTCACTCATTTTGACCCACTAATGGATCTGCTACCCTACGGAATCTGTTGAAACAGAATAATAATGAGTCATTTCCAATTCGATTTCCTGATACCAGGTAACAACAGTGAAGAAAAAAGGATGATGACTAGTGAATGTTTCAAGAGAGAGATGAGTAAGCTATGATTGTGTATCTTGGTAACCACTCTATTGAATATTCATCAAGGAATTTTCATGCTTACTTAATACATTCCTGAAGTTTCCAGGATGTCCTTAAGATACTTGTGAAACTTTATTTTCAGTCCCACAATGGTCACAAAATACATTCAAAAAGATACTGTGAGAAAGGTGATCTAAGATCAGAGTGTGTATAACTCCCTCCATAGTGCTACGAGCAGAGACTGTATGTAATAAATGTTAATTTCTCTAAATAAATAATACTGTTGATTCTTTTGCTATTGAAGTCCAGCTTTATTCCATGGTGGTCTGATAAGATACAAAGGGTTATTTCAATTTTCTTGTATCTGTTGAGGCTATCTTTGTGTCCACCTATATGGTCGATTTTGGAGAAGGTTCCATGTGGTGCTGAGAAGAAGGTGTATTCTTTTGTGTTTGGGTGAAACGTTCTGTAGATATCTGTTAGGTCCATTTGGTTCATGATCTCTGTTAGACTCATTATTTCTCTGTTTGGCTTCTGTCTTGATGATCTGTCCATAGTTGTGAGCGGGGTGTTGAAGTCTTCCACTATTAAAGTGTTTCGATCGATGTGCGATTTAAATTTTAGAAGCGTTTCTTTTATAAATGTAGGTGCCTTTGTATTTGGGGCATAGATGTTCAATATTGAGATATCCTCTTGCTGGATATTTCCTTTAATGAGTATGTAATGACCTTCTCTGTCTTTTTTTATTAACTTTAATTGGAAGTCTATTTTGTTTGATATTATGGTGGCTACTCCAGCTTGTTTCCTGGGTCCATTTGATTGGAAGACCTTTTCCCAGCCCTTTATTCTGAGATAGTGTTTATCTTTAATAGTGAGATGTGTTTCTTGTATACAGCAAAAAGATGGGTCTTGTTTACGGATCCAGTCTGTAAGTCTGTGTCTTTTTATTGGCGAGTTGAGTCCACTGATATTGATGGATATTAGTGACCAGGGGTTGTTATTTCCCATTATTTTGGTATAACTGGCTGTCTTGTGTTTCTTTTTGTTTAGTTGCTGTGGAGGTTTCTATTTCCTGTGTTTTCTTGGGTGTAGTTATCTATTCTGTGTTGGAATTTTCCTTCTAGGATCTTCTGTAGGGCTGGGTTTGTGAGGCGATATTGTTTGAATTTGACTTTGTCATGGAATATCTTGTTTCTCCTTCTATGTTGATAGAGAGTTTTGCTGGGTATAGTAGTCTGGCTGGGCACCTATGTTCTCTCAAGGCTTGTAGGACATCTCTCCAGGCCCTTCTAACTTTTAAAGTTTCTGAGGAGAAGTCAGGTGTGATTCTGATGGGTCTGCCATTGCATGTGACTTGGCCTTTTTCTCTTACAGCTTTTAATATCCTTTCTTTGTTCTGTACATTTGGAGTTTCTATTATTATGTGGTGAGAGGAGTTTCTTTTCTGATCTAATCTGTTCGGTGTTCTGTAAGCCTCTTGGATTTTTACTGGCATCTCTTTCTTTAGGTTTGGGAAGTTTTCTTCTATGATTTTGTTGAAGATGTTTCCTGGACCATGGAGTCGGGAGTCTTCTCTTTCCTCTATGCCTATAATTCTTAGATTCTGTCTTTTCATTGAGTCCTTGATTTCTTGGATTTTTTGTGTGAGAGATTTTTTTAGCTTTCTCATTTTTTTTGGTTGTTGTACTTATTTCTTCCATCGAATCTTCCATGCCTGAGATCCTGTCTTCCATCTCTTGCATCCTATTTTTGATACTCACATCCATAGTTCCTGTTCTCTTTCCTTGATTCTCCATTTCCTCTTTTAACTCTGACTGTGTTTTCTTTATTGTTTCCATTTCTATTTTCATGTCTTGAATGGTATTGTTCGTTTTGTACATTTCCTTCTCCAATTTGCTTGGTTTTGCCTGGAAATCTTTCATTGTTTTGTCCTTTTCCTGTCAAGCTGAGTCACCTTGGCTTGGATCTCTTTAATGGTGTTATTCATTGTTTTGACTTGTGAAATTGTGGCTTCTTTGAATTCCTTCATAGTTTTAAGTTCTTCTTGAAGGGACTCTATCACTTTCCATAATGTAGAACTGTCATCGTTTTCATGTGTTTCAGTTGTGGTGAGGTGGTTCGGGCTGGACGTAATAGCGTTGCTATCTTTTGTTGGAGACATTTTGCTCTGTTTTTTGTTTGTTTGTTTGTTTGTTTTGTTTTGTTTTGTTTTGTTTTTGTCTGGGGTCTCCGGCCATGTGGATTTTTTTTGCTGTCTTCTGGACTTGGGTCCAAAGGGGACGCTTTGGTGTAGGAGTAGAGTTGCCTTACTCCACCCCTATAAGGTGAGTCATTCAGCCCTGCATCCCAGGTGGAGACCTAACTAATCCAGGTGGTGTATTTGTGTACAAGTAAGCTCTGGTTCCCTGCCAGAAGGGCCAGTACTAGTACAAAAGTCCGATATACGACAGTTTCAAATATCTCGCAGTTTTCCCGGGGTTGGTTCCTGTAGCGGGTAAATCTGTCATTCAGCTCCAATAGCCTTGCCGCTCCCGCGGCTTGTAAACTGGCCAGTTTTGTCACAGACTGCAATCTGCAGTCTGAAGGCACTTTGCAGCCAAGCTGCGCTCACTTCCAAGGGTCGCAACCTTTCGCCAGATAGTTGGATCATCTGTGCAAGACCTGGGGGTGCCCAGCAGGGTGAGGATTATCTCTGCGTGGGATCTGAATCTGCCCACTGGGTATTTGGTTGGAACTTACCGGGAGTCTTTCCTGGTGGGGGATGGATGATCCCAATTCCCGGGTCCAGAGGCTTCCTTGCGTGTCCGAGAGTGGGAAGGAGCGTCCTGCCCAGGGATCCTCAGTGGTCCCTGGGTAGCTGGGTGAGATTTAGAAGGGGTCGTGCCCTTTGTACAGCGTCCTTCAACACTTGCTGCCTTGTGACTGTTAACCCTGAAATCAAAATACGTCCGTGCAGGCCACCACCATCTTGGATCCCCCCCCAGCACATTTAATTTTCAACTCACTATTTTACTTTTTAGCCTGTGTTAAATTTTATTTTGTGTTGAATATTTTATAATTTTAAAACATTAGAATAAAAATAAAAGTTGTAGTATTACAAAGGTAGAAGGGGCATCAGTGAGCATCAACTCAGAAGGTAGAGGCAGGAAGTGCCTTACTCACCAGAACACAACTGCTTAGTGACAGAATTCTAGATGGGGCCAAGTTTCTTAAGAAATCTGCATACTACACATATTACCTGAACATGTACTGCATACAAGCAATTAGAAACATTATCCTAAGTAATTCAGATAGAATATAATTGAAACTCCAAATGTACAGAACAAAGAAAGAATTTTAAAAGCTGTAAGAGGAAAAGGTCAAGTAACATATAATGGCAGACCCATCAGAATTACACCTGACTTCTCCTCAGAAACTTTAAAAGCCAGAAGGGCCTGGACGTCCTACCAGCCCTGACAGAACATGGGTGCACAGCCAGACTACTATACCCAGCAAAACTCTCTATCAACATAGATGGAGAAAACAAGATATTCCATGACAAAATCAAATTTAAACAGTGTCTACCCACAAATCCAGCCCTACAGAAGATTTTAGAAGGAAAATTCCAACCCAGAAAAGATAACTATACCCAAGAAAACAGAGGAAGCAAAAAACTCCACTGTAGCTAAACCAAAAGAAACACACAACCACCACCTACACCAAAATAATAGAAAATAACCTTTGATCATTAATATCCATCAACATCAATGGACTCAATTCCCCATTAAAAAGACACAGGCTTACAGAATGGATCCGTAAACATGACCAATCATTTTGCTGCATACAAGAAACACATCTCACCAACAAAGATAGACACTACCTCAGAGTAAAGGGCTGGGAAAAGGTTTTCCAAGCAAATGGACCTAGAAAGCAAGCTGGAGTAGCCATCTTAATATCAAATAAAATAGAGTTTCAACTGAAGTCAATCAAAAAAGATAGAGAAGGGCACTACATACTTATTGCATATATCTCAAAAAGCATACTGGAAGACTGGTTTTCACTTTTCAGGGCTTTTGTAAAGATTGAAAAATTCTCTTTGTAGGGGTGAGTAACATGCATCAACATCTAGATTTACATATATGACCTCCTACCTTTATTATTTCATAATGGTAGAACATTTCTATTTATAAATAAGGAAAGCAAAACCTTGCTAATAATCCCATAGCTGTTATGACCTGGGATTTCAGCTCTAAACTACCCAATTCCTTGAGACCATGAATAATGTCATAGAGTGGTTTTGAAGTTTTGCTTAGCTACTATGACAATGTATGAGTCAGCTATTATATTAGAAAATAAGTATGATGTCTATGTGTTCCATGTACCTTTTTCAGTTTCTTGAGCCCAAACCTCTTTACCTAGCATTCCCCACTGATGAGCAAAACCTTGGCTCACTAAGGGAAAATTAACACTGAAAGCACTATGGAGTTCAAGTAAAATTCTATGCACACACAGCTTGTTCTTTTTTGGAAGGGATTTAAAAATTCCCAAAACAAAAGTCTTAATGTTGCAAACTAATTACTGTACATCTGCTACAATAATTACTGTATTCAGCAATTTACAGTTCAATGCTTTGAAAACTGGGCTCGACACAGCTTGCAGTGACAGGTATTTTAGTTTCATGACTCAACTCAATATTTTTTTATCCTCAACTGCATGCTTCCAACTGTATACACTGACAACACCAGCAAGAGCCAAGCTTTGCCCTCCCTGACAAAAAGTTTTCTAGTTTCCATTTTTCAACGCTGGGAGTAGGCTTTACAGCTTGGTCTGATTTCTGTGTTGATATTTAAAAAAGGAAAATATATCTACAAACATTTAATTTTCTCTTTTGAACAGCATATGTCTTTTTAAAATATGTGTGGATGTGTACCTACATGACTGTGTTTGTGTGTGTGTGTATGTGTATGTGTGTATGTGTATGTGTGTGTGTATGTGTGTGTATGTGTATATGTGTGTGTATGTATGTGTGTATGTGTGTGTATGTGTCAGTGTGTGTATGTGTGTGTATATGTGTGTGTGTGTGTGTGTGTGTGTGTGTGTGTGTACATGCCCTTGGAGTCCAAAACTGGGCATCAGATTCACTAGAGCTGGCACCACATCTGAGTGCTGAGAATGGAATTCCAATCCTCTGAAGGAACAGCAAGCATTTTTAACTGCAGAGCTATCTCTCCAGCCCCCAAATAACATATTATCATTTAAGTAAGTGGATACACAATTCTTTTCTCATGAAAATTATATAACATCAATTGTTTTTCTTTTCCAGGATTTGTTGCTACTGATGTCACACATGTTACTTTGTTATGTAATATGAACACGACAGCATCTTTAGTGTGGTCATTACTATTTAAAGAGATGCAAGTAAAGAGAAAACTGTCTTACAGTCCTTTACACTTCTATGCAGTTTTTCATTCCTTTGTATATATCCACACTTCTACCTTCAAGGGCATGTACACACACACACACACACAAACACACACACATGGTCATACAGGTACATGTCCACACATCTTGTAAAAAGACATATGCTGTTCAAAAGAGAAAATTTTTTTTTATTTCCTCAAGTTACATCTCAATCGCAGTCCCCTCCCTATTCCCCCCTCTAGTCCCACCCTCCCACCCTTAACCCCCATCCTCTTCCCTTTTTTCTTTTCTTTTAAGTTTAAGGTATATCTTATTTCCCCCTACAGTTTCCCCTTTCAGTCCAACAAATGGCTCTTTCTCTTATAATAATAAATACAATACAGTACAACAGAGGTAATTAGGCCACAGTTATGAGGGTTATATGACTTAGTGTACATTCTCAATGTCCAGTCCATATGTATTTGGCACCTGACTTTAACATTCTACTATCTAACCATCTCCTTCAGTTTAAAGTTCTATATCTAACTCAGCTTTCATATTAACTTGCCTCACAACTTTAAAAACATCTTCTTAGATCCCGAACACCCTCTTGATTCCTAAACAACTCAAAATTAAATTATGAGACTCTAGCTATCTGTTCTTCAACCACCTCAGAGACCTGAGAGGGATAAATATATCTGATTTGATAGGAAGTACAGGGCCTGTAGCTTCCCAAATTAAGAAATGACATACCAGTGGCTGCCTGGACAGTTCCCATTTTCTCTCCATACATTACAGCATCGATCTTCAGTCATTTGGCCCCGTTTCACTGACAGACATTGATTGTAGAGCAGGGGTTATGAAGAAAATTAAATGTATATGTAAATATTTTCCTTATTTAAGTATCAACACAGAAATCAGACCAAGCTATAAAGCCTAATCCCAGTGTTGAAAAATGGAAGCTAGAAAGCTGTGTGTCGGGGAGGGCAAAACTGTGGGTCTTGCTGCTATTGTCAGTATATACTTGTTCTTATTTTTTAAATGTATTTTCTCTGAGGACAAAAATCCATGTGGAGTTTTTTTCACATTGCTCTGATGTAGAGAGCTGCGAAGTGCCGCGCCCTAAAGATGGCGCTGGTCTCCGCCTTCCACCAGCCCAACGGTGAGCGCTCTCTATGATAATAAGTTCATATTTGGCATAGACCGCTGATCTGGCTTGCTTCCACATACATGGGCCTCTAAGATAGCACCACTTGGCTTTACTTGACTGGCTGTTCATTTAGTATTTAGCCTGTGGGTTGGGTCTGCCCCATTATTCGGAATTTGGAAGACTGTTTTCAAGGGACCTGAATAAACTGCTGGAGAAGAGCTTTTGTGAGTTGCGTCATCCTTGCTGGACAAGGGGGGACGCGACACTCTGATGCTGTGGCTCCTGCTTCTTCTCACTTGCATTCTTTCTGATGACAATTCTGCTATATTCTTTTCTTTGTCCCTATGCAATGTATCTGCTTTCTGCTGGATGGTTTTCTCTTTGTGAAATTTGATCATGGATTATCTTTGTAGAGTTGTCTATGTTTCTTGAGTTTGTAGTTCTTTAAGCCTATCAGTTTACATCTTTCACAAAATTTGAAGATGTTTTGGCTATTATCTCCTTAAATTATGTTAGTGCAACATATAATTGTGTTTGCTTCTCACCAAATAATTGAGACTCTATTATATTATTTGTTAAACAAGATTCACAACACAGGAACTGAGCAATTATTATACAGTTCTTAACCCCCTAAGCTAACCTGACTTCCTCCCAGTATAAAAATCCCAGAGATACTTGGACTTTGTGGCTTTCCTGCTTCAGTTGGCTCTCTCCTGATGTCTCCTGCACCACTGCCTGTGGCTGAATTGCCCATAGTTCCTCTTCTAACTCCTCCTCCCCTGGAGGGCAGGGAATCCAGCCCTATTCTCTCCCCTGCTCAGTACTCTTCTCTAGACATGCATAAGATATTCCTTAACTGAAGAAAGCAGATCAGTGAGCATTTCTATGTGTTCTAAGAAAAAAAAAAAAGAGTATATGAATAGAAAGGTCCAGGGTAGAAACAAAACTTAGTCATGTTTCCTCTTGACCATCTCCTGTGCCCCATGTGACCTGTGCAAGCATTTCTACCATATCCGCTTCAAACTTCACAGCATCTTCTTGTTCTTCTTCTGATGACTAAGAGTAACCTTAGGCAAGAAATGCATCTACTTCAATACAGAGAGGGTGGCAGCCTTATAGAGAACAATATTTGAGTCAACTAGTTGCCCCTGTTATAAGGGCCATCCTTGTGGCCCCTTTGTCAAAATGTTTAAAATACTTTGTGATTCAAATATGCTTCTTCTCTCAGGGAAAAACTGGCAGACACAAGCTTTGACAGACACTCTTTCTTCAACACACCCACATACCTATATACACATAACCCATGGATCAATTCATTTCCCAGCCTGATGCCCTGCTTTGGAAAAGCAAACTCTAAACAAATCCTGTTCTGATACTGTTTCTTCTGTTTTGCCTACTTGTTAAAGCTCTACATTAAAACATGGAAAGAAAATTTATGTTACATATTTTTCTACTCCTTTTATTCAGATGGCAGGAAAAATGAGTCTTTCACTTATTGCTGGAACTATTACTGTTTGGCTTTAGATTGGTGATTCTCTGGAATGTTGTGGACAACAGATATGAGTTTTCCACTTATATAACAGATATAAGTATCTCATAACATCTGCATGAACTGTTCAGAACAGTTACTTTCATTACTGTTATTACCAGCATGGCTTATAGTCATATCTCCTATAGTCATCTTGGATGAAGAATTGTTTTCATATGAGGCTGATAACAGTACATTTATGGAACTGAATGTGTGTGTATTAGATGAGATACTTCCTTACATATTCAGGAAACATTTAGAGCAGCAGTTTTCAAACTTTTGGTAGCAACTCCTTTAGGGGTTAAACAATACTTTCACAGGGTCTAATTTCAGATATCCTGCACGTCAGCTATTTACATTACAATTAATAATAGTAGCAAAATTACAGTTATGAAGTAGCAACAAAAATAATTTTATGACTGGGGATGACCACAACATGAGGAGCTGTATTAAAGGGTCACAGAATTAGGAAGTTGAGAACCACTGATTTAGAGGACAGTTTTCAGGTCTAGATAGTCACAGATAAGCCATTTAGAAAGTTATTGGTACCCATTAGAATGAAGCTCAGGAGACTTCATTTAGAGCTCTTCTCTCTGTGTTCATAAAGCTCTGATCATCTCCATTCTAGGCACTTGTCCTCCTCCTCATGTCCTCTAACATGTCCCAACATTTTTGTATTTCTTATCAGACATTTGAATGTAATCAATGGAAAAGTAGCACTATCTTGGGAAACTTGAAGTCTTGTAAACAAAAATCAAGTCAAAAAAGTGCAAAAGTCCAAATACTACTAAAGGCAGTGGTAAAATATGAGTTTTTCAACATTTCTGCCAGATATCATCCATCCAGTGTCTATTCTCACACGCATTAGCTTCTCCAGATGTCGCAGAGGTTCTGCTTCTGTTCTTTCACTCTCCACTGGCATCTCTAGCTGGAATCTCTGCCTCCTGGGACTAGGGAACAGAGCTTCGAATTCTATTCACTTTGGCAAAACCAATAGAGGTAACTGGAACACATCAACAATCCAGTAGTGGTTTTCTGCTGTAGCCTGATTCATGGTCCTACCAGTCATGTTATTACTAAATATAATTATACCTAGCTAACAGTAAAGCAAATAACAACAACAACAATAATAAATCCAAATGAAACACCATCATCACTCATCAACCTATACTCAAGTATCCCACCAAACTACACAGAAATAGAGACAATGGCTACTTGGTCCTTTAAAATCTTCCCATTAGAGGTGGAATCTTTTGTTATGGGTAGCCCACCAGGGATGAATATTTTTGACACAGTTTGTAGATAATTGAAAGTCTTTATTCCACTCAGGACCTAGCTGTCTACCCCAGCCCAGTGGAGTGTCTGGAGTACTCCACATGGTTTTTGAAGCCAGAAATCACATCTTGGCCTCTTGCTCCACAGATTCTGGGTGGAGGCAGGGATTTTGCAACCAGTCAAACAGAAGCTAAGAAAAGTGATTAGCTGTAGGAGATTAGCAAAAACAGTCTAAGATAAACTAGCTAGGCCATCCTATTCTTTGGGTTCTTAGAAAACACTTGGGTAATCTTCCATGGGATTCTCTGTCACAGAGATCAAATTCTAGTTAAGCCTGAAATGGCCTCAGCAAGAATACAAGATAGAGGCAACTTTGCATGCCATGTCACACTCTGTCCTCTTATTTTGAATCTTGGGATGTTTGTGATCTACCTCTAACCCCAATAGAATGTGGAAGTAAAGAAGCTATTAGGTTTCTGAAGCTCAGTTTGCAAGAAGACACAGCTCCTGTCTTCTCCATTGGAACATTCACTTTAGAATCTCTGAGATACCAGGTGTGCTGGATAGTTTCATGTCAACTTGACACAAACTAAAGTCATTTGAGAGGAGGGAACCTCAATTGAGAAAATGCCACCATAAGATTGGGCTACAGGCAAGCCTGTAGGGCTTAATTAATGATTGACGGAGGAGTACCCAGCCCATTGTGGGTGGAGTCATCTCTGAGCTGGTGGTCCTGAGTTCTAGGTGGAGGTGGAGCAAGCCATAAGGGGCAAGCCAGTAAGCAGCACCCTCCATGGCCTCTGCATCAGCACCTGCTTCCAGGTCCCAGCCCTTTTGGAGTTTCTGTCCTGACTTTCTTTGATGATGAACAGTGATACAGAATATAAACCAAATAAACCCATTCATCCCTAAATTGCTTTTGGTCATGCTATTTCATCATATCAACAGAAACCATAACTAAAATACAAGGTAAGAAGCCTACTTCCCATAAGGCCAGAATGATGTTGAAAAGTCCATGTCTCACAAAGAAGCCACATGTCAGTATTCTGATGAAAAGCACTAGGTAAAGTCCAAGGTGTCAACAAACATACAATTGAAGGTATCTTCCCCAGCCATAAAGTCACCCCCACCAGTGGGAGCTAAGGCAGAACCTTTTCACTGTGTCTGGAATTCTGACCCAGAGACTCCATTGTCATTGCAGAAGACTTGTTTTGAGTTTCTAGCTTTTGCACACATTCCCAAGCAGCAGTTGTGACTAGAGCAAATAGTGAAAAGTGCTACTTAAAGTCAAAACGGCCTGCAATTAAATTTCAGTTCTACCCCTTGCATAGAGATAGCTAGCTACTTAACCTCTCTCAGTATGCTTAACTAGTGGCAATAAGATTTGCAATGGCACATTTGTGAAGAGCCATATGGAAATGCATTCCTCCCCTTCCTCCCCTGCCACTATCCCTTATCCTCAGTTCCACTGAACCAATTAATGTCAAAATGGTGCTAATGAAACAAATCTATTATCATTCATTAAAATTCATTTATATAAATAGAGGCTGAAAGGAATGCCTTGCCCAAAAGCAGACTAAAGCCAAATCCAAAGTCTCTAGAATATCCTCATCCTGATCAACTGACAAGTAGGACTCCGGTGTGTGCTGAGATCTAGAGTGTGGTTCTAATTAGAAGCCGGATTAAGTCAGTTTTCTAAATGCTCCTACTAGATTGTAGTACTAGCCAAACCTCAGCATATGTGTGAGACAGTTAAGATACAGAATTTTTTTTTTTAATCCAGTGGGTCCTGAAAAAAAGCTTTGGATCCTCCATTTAAGTTCCCAGATGATGCCTGTACTGCTGATTCACAAACAGTACATTGAGCAGCCAGCCCTAAAGGACCCGATAAGAGGCTTCTACTAATTACTCAATAAATAATTCATCTTCAGTTTCCCTGATTAGCAGAACATGACCAAGTCTTTCCAGACCCCTGCCTTCCTGGGAAGAAAGCAGCTCACTTGGCTTCAGGCTGAATACAGTCATTTCCATCTGTAGCCTTTCTCTGTTAGGGTCCTGTAATTACCTAGCTTGTATTATCAATTGCTTTTCTTTTTTTTTTTTATAAGTACTTTATTTTTTTTAAAGTTACATCTCAGTCGCAAACCCTTCCCTATTCCCCCTTCCTGTGCCACCCTTCCACCCTCTTCCCCTCCAACAGCTTCTCTTTTCATTCCAACAAATGGTTCTTTCTCTTATAACAGTAAATTCTATACAAAACAGCAGAATTAAGTATGCCACATTTATGAGAGTTACATGGCCCAGTATACCTTCCCAATGTCCAGTTCATACATATTTGGCCCCTGACTTTAACCTTCTACCTTCTAACCATCTCCATGAGTTTAAAGTTCTATAACTGACTTAGTTTTCATACTAACTTGCATCACTATTATAACCATCTTCTTAGATCTAGAACACCCTCTTGATTCCTACACAACTCAAAATTTAGCTATGAGACTCAAGCTGTCTATTCTTCAACCACCTCAGAGAGCTGAGAAGGATAAATATATCTGATTGTATAGGAAGTGCAGGGCCTGCAGTTTCCAATACTAAGAAATGACAAACCAGTGACTACCTGGACAGTTCCCATTTTCTCTTCAATACCAAGTTCACAGCAAGCTATGATCAGGGCTTAGTCTGCTCTTTCATATCTTCCAAAATGAAGGAAAAGTCCAAGAAGAACATCTTCTAACTTCAAGCTACAGACATTAGGTGTCTGACTGTGGGAGAGCAACTGCTGGTGTGACCATGGCACAGCCACCTAACTAGGCTGTTGATTGACAGATCTTCGGGAAAACAAATTTGAGCATGACATTGTGAAAGAACTTCTATTCTTACCTTTCAGTTTTTTTTTCTTTTAATGCAGTCTTAGATACTGATTATGGTGGAGTGAGGGAATGATGAAACAAACATATATTTAGCATTTACTATGTTCTGTGAGGAGTGTTCTACATTATATTTTGCAACACTCTTAAGATTCTAGGGCCAATACCTCATCTTATAGGTGAGGAATCTGCCCCATCGGAGAGAGTTAAGTAAACTGGCTCAAACTCTCACAGGGAAGAGTGATGGAGCAGGCAATAAGGTGAGTGCATCTGACTGTAAATCCACAGTTCCCCCCTTAGCATCTCTTGTTTCAAGACACAGTGTTTTATTGATGTGCTCTGTCAGTCAGTGAACTGGCACCGGTTTGATAGGTTGGGTGATTTATTGACAGCTTGGTTGATAATGTTGGCAGGAATCGATGGGTCTTTTGGCCAAGTCAATCCACAGCCGACTTTATTGCTTCAGTTTGGCCTATAATTAATAGATGTGACTTCTGCTCTCCAACCAGTTTGTGAAGTAGAATAACTTGACTTGAGCTCATATTCCACTGGATTCTGCCACTCAATGCTTTACTGAGGTCTCACTTGTTGAGCCTGGCTTAAAACAGGACTTCTAAGAGAAGGAGGCAAACCTATTAACATCTTTGAGATACAAATGTGTTTGAGTCTTTTCTGGTCAGTATATTCTGACTAAAGACCAAGATTGGATAGTAATATATGAACCAGCAAAGGGAGAAGGAACAACTAGAGTTCAGGAATAAAGAGAAACCAAATCTGTAAATATGGATGTAGGGTGCAAAATGGACACTTGTGAAACCTCCCAATGACAAGAAAGAAAGGAAAAAAAAAAGACATCAGGTGTCCTCACTTGTATCAAGACACAGGAGGGGTCATTGTCTAAGGTTTCAAGGATCAGATTCCAGGTATTTGAAAACCATTTGCACTGATTATGAGAAATGGGTGTGCTGACATTAGCAGAAAATACAGCTGAAGCTCTGTAAGAATAAGAGTGGTGTTGTGTTGGCAGCAGTATTCTCATTCTTTCCCTCCTTCCACCTCTCCCACCTGTACTTTCTCTTCCTCCCTGAAATCTCCTATCACACACCTCTGTGTTGCCATGGTGCTCACAACTCCCCTGGCCATCACTATCCAACAGAATCTGGGTCTCTAGGTTCAAGTGGTGAGGAGAAAATGTTGCATTTGGTTCAGTGTCCTTTATGACTGAGAGTTGACCAACACACACACACACACACACACACACACACACACACACACACTCTTACTCAATGATTTGGAATACAGGGTGGCAATGGGACTTGAGGAGGTATTTACAACAAAAGGAGCATGCCTGTAGAAAATTCCCAAAAACATCTGCCCACTTCTAGGGATGAGGGTGGAAAGAGACAAGATCTTCAGAAACATAAACAGATCTGAGAAGACAAAAGTTAAAATAAATTAATTAATTAATACCCAACAAGTATTTCTGTTCTTTTTCCTCTTTTAAACAAAATCTTTTGTTCCACAACTGCCACACTCAATTCTATGTTTGAGTGGCAGCTAAAATCAGTAAATGGTAAACTTTCTCCCTTAGTCACTACAATCATGAGGATCTGCTATGTGCTGGGCTCCAAAAACATGTTATACATCTATCAAAGCTAGTATAATCATATGGGAAACAGAGTAGTTCCCACAAATAATTATTCTACCTCAGAAAAATTTCAAAGGATGTTCATCTGCTCCCTGCCCTCCATGGCCTGTGATGGGCCATGGGATTCTAATAAGTGGGTAGATGAGAACCTTCAGGGTTCTATTTAAAATCCCTCTTTCTAGTCCTCACCCTAAACAAGCTGACTCTGAAGCTGTGTTTGTCAGCTTTACATCGTTATTTACAGACATAACCACTTGAAAGGAGGAAAGACTTAGCCTTGATTTGTGGTTTCAGAGGTTACATCCAAAGTCAGCTGGCCACATTGCCTTGGTGATCTGTGATAAGGCAAGGGACAGGTGGGGAAACATAGCTGTTCATTTGATAGTCACTTGAGAGGAAAGAAAGAGGGGAGGAAGGGGAGGAAGAAGAGGAAAATCTGTGACAAGGATCTCAATGAACTCTTAAAGGAAATGCTCCCAATGACCTACTTTCTTCAACTGTCCCCCCAATATTGCTGCCACCTGCTAACATCACCATCAGCTGAGGACCATGTTTCAATCTGTGAATTTTGGAGATCCATTTGAAGTTCAAACCACAACTGGAGCTCGGAGGTGAGAGAGCCACAAAAAGATATTTTAAAGCAACAGCCCAGGGTAATCTTTTTTTTGTCTTTCCTTTTGAGTAAAATATTTGAGAAGCATCAAAAGTAATGCCTTCAGTAGCCACAGAGAAGAGTGACTAAAGAGTGACAGGAGACTTCCCCAAGGGGTGATAGTTGAGTGTCAAATGTATATATACTGAGAAAAGAATACTGCTATGAGAATTCAAGGCAGAGAGAAAATCAAAGCCCAGAAGCGTGAAATCTTGACAAGCTCTGAGGCACAGAAAACAGACAACTGGTTAAATCTTAGAATTCTCTTATGAAGAGTGGGAAGCTTGAGCCTATAGCCAGACTAGAAAGGCCCTGTTATGCAAACCTAATAACATAAAAATTTCAGAGTCTCTTAGAACAACTTCTCTAGACAGGCATGGCAGTTCACAACAGTAAACCTAATAGATGCTGAAGAAAGAGGGTTGCCACTGCTCTGAGACCAGTCTGATCTACAGTGGGAAATCCTGTCTCAAAAGAAAAAGAAAATGAAAGAGAGAAGAGGAAGGAAAAAGAAAGAGGAAGGGAGAAAGAGAAGAGGGGAGGAAGGGAGGGAAATAGAAGTAAGAGGAGAGAAAGGAAAATACACTCCCTACAACACATTCTCTAATTTATTATTTTTATGTGAACTTCTCTGTTGTTCACATATTCTGCCATTGTCCTGCTCTATAAAAGTCCCCCAATTCTCATTCATCATGTTGAAATGAAATAGAAACACAAGACCTCATTACACCTAAGTAGCTCTCAGAAAGGAATGAAGTTCTTGAGACCCAACCTGAGCAATCTTTCACAAAGTTGGAGTAGAACTAAGAAAAAGTGTCCCTCTACCCTCTCTGGAAAGGCTAAGTAGATGAGATGGTCTTCATCTGAGACAGCCAACACTATTGTGCTACTTCATGGCCCTAGAGCCAACCTGTTACACAGAGGAGGCTGAGGGTCTCCTATGACCTCCTTCCTAGGGCCAGAAATTTCAGCTGACCTCAAATCATGCCTCCCCTTCTTTGCCTGTTTTTGTCCCAGGACTTAGTTTTTGTAGATAAAGTTTTCAAAAAAGCATGTTGAGAGTCAGGCTAGACTCTGGGGGATGACCCAGAGAGTAAAGGGCATGAAGACAAGATTTTAGGTCTCATAATCCATGTAAAGATGGGTGAACATCTGTATTTCCAGCCCTCAGACAGTGAGATGGAAGACAGAGACAGGAGTCTCTGTAAATTCAGGGATCAGCTACCCTGTCATACCTACAGGTTAACAAGAGACTGTCCTAGACAAGGTGGAAGGTGGGGGAGGACTGACAACCCAAGTTGCCAAAAACTGACTTCCATATGCATGCCCACTGTAACACACATGAGTGCATCACACACATACAGAGAGAGAGAGAGAGTTTTAAGAACCCAGAAAGGTCTGCCTGGATATCTTCTGTCCTTCCTGGCCTTCCTTCCTTCCTTCCTTCATTTTTCTTTTTTCTTTCTTTCTTTTTCTTTCTTTCCTTTTAATAGCAACAGGCACAATTTGCATTTAGAACAGTCACCTGAGGAGTGATTGAGAGGAAATCACCGCCTGTCGTTTCCGGCTCTGTGGGACACATCATCCAGTCAAACTTAACTAAGCCTTTTATTTCCTACATTTGCTCCTCATCAATTGCAGCCTGTCAGCGTGCAGCATAAGAACCAGTAGAGAGCCCCTCACTCTGGCACTCTGCATAGAACAATTGCTCCTGTCTAACAAATCAAATTTCCAGGTCATTTTGTTCTCTCTCTATTAGAAGATGCCCCCTCCCAGAGCAGCATGCCAACCCTGTTTAGGAACTATTTAGAACACAGTAAGGCTTTAATTTCCTGCTTTTTCCTCTCTGTACCTTCCTTTTCCACCTCCTCCTCCCAGCAGCACCACAGGAAACCCCGCTTCCTAAGAGAAGCATGCAATTTTCCATGTTTCTGACATTTTCTCTCACACTTAGAAGGTTTTCCAGAGCTGACATTTAGGACTACTGCTTTTAGCAATCCGTAACAGCACAGAGATGAGCTCGTCCAAGGGTGGGCTGGACTCCAGTGCTCTCATGAAGGATGGGATGTTAAAATGTAAACAAATACAATTTAGGATCAAGAGAATGAAAGAATCTTGAAGCCACTTAGTTCCTTGTAATGTGGAAATGGCAATATCTCTGCATTGAAGCCACCTACTAATTGAGTTTTCCCTTTCTTGACACCAAATGAAATCCTAACTGCACAGGTATATGATGCTTGCCAGGCGTCTACCAGAGTCACTAACATTTGGTATTGACTCTCACCCTCCTCCTCTTGTCCTTATGCAATTTCAAAATATGTTACTAGGATTGAGTTACTAGACAATCTTATTCGGGAGGAAACCTCTAATGTTGTTCCCTCAGATGCCAGCCACCTTGGTATTGTTGTTCACTTATTGTTCGTTTGTTTAATTTTCAGTTGTTTGTATGTTTGGTTGGTTGCTTGTTTTAGACAGATTATCTCCTTGAGACTTGGGGCTCACCAAAGATTAGGTTGGTTGAACCTACCTGTTCCCCACCCTGACCCCACACATCAGTGCTGGAATTACAGGTGCACACTACCACACCTGGCTCTTCACATGGGTTCTGAGGATATAACTGAGGTCTTAGTCCTTACATGGTGAGTATTTTATCTTTACTGAGTGAACTATCTCCTGAACCTGAAGTCTTAACCAAATATGAATACCATACTGACGAACTATTCAGATTCAGGATGTTTAAGACCTAAGTATGGATTCTTAGGCTTTGTACAGCTAAAATCTGTTTCTTTTCCCTCTAGTCCACTAACATACTCCCAGATCAGATTTCCAGTAAATGAGAGTCAACACCCTATGAATCATGTTTATTTTTTTAGCCCCAACTACTGTATTTTCCATACCTGACTTCCCTCTTATTACTTCAGCCTGCTTGAGTCTCCCCTAATCTTGAACATCTAGCCAACTTGGGTTACTAGACATTAGCAGATTTGGTGGTCTATGAGGATAGACATCCTTCCCTCCTTATAGTCAGCTTTGGATCACATCTCTGGTTTCCCTGATAACATATTAACTTTAAGGGAAAAAAATTATCACAAGTGTCCTTCCTTAAAACAACATCTGAAATAGAAAACGTCTATGTGGCAGAGATTTGCTGAGACCCATTAAATGAAGCAATTTCCTCCATGTAAAGTGTAACTATTTTATAGATTTCTATCTTAAGCTTAAAAAAAAATCTCTTTACTCTCTTATATAATGTTGGGCTAAAAGAATGGGATCTTAGGACTGACTCTAACCCTAGGAGAAGACATGACATTCAATAAGATTATAAAACAAAGAAAAGAAAAAGATTACAAAAGTATAAAGAAGCATTTTGTTCCCACCCATAAACATTTATCCAAATAGGCCCATCAGTCACCAGGATGGAGAAAACAGCCCACTAAAAAATATGTAACTCAAATATTGAAGAAGTATGGCATACGGGAAAGCATGTTTAGAAGATGGTAGGTAGATCATACTGTTAATGAAAGACATGCTTGCATCCCACAGAACCTTCCTCAATGCAGTTATTTATAGAGCCTCAATATGAAACCTGCCTGCTTTTTTATTCAAACTCAGAAAGTGCCACCTTTTCTTTTCTCTCTATCTTCCTTTTCAAACACAAATCAAAACCATATGCTTGTTTGCACTGACAATGGGAATTTTCTCTCCACTGACACCTTTCCCAAAGCCACCACAGAGCTGGCTGCTCCCAGATTTCCACCACAGAGCTTCCCTGCTTTTCTGGCCTTTAACTCAGAAGCATAACCTTCTTTCTTTCTTCCCTCTTTCTCTATTCCTCTCCTTCCAGCAGTTGCCAAGCTCCCCAGCTTGACTGTCCGCTTTTCCCCTCAAGCTCTAAAATTGTCCTTCATTTTTTTTTCTGAGCCAGGTTTAAATTCTTTTATACATGAGGCTAAGAACCACAAGAGAGATTCTGTGTTCCCCAGTAACAATCACAACCCCACCGGCACCCTGAGACACTTCCTGATGTGATCAACAAGAGCCAAAAGAAAAAAGACAGCTGTCCCTACTTGGAAATGAAGATGGGCAGACAAAAAAAGCATAGCTCACCTAGGGAACTCTTAGAAAAGAGGGACAAAACTTTTTACAATAACACTGAAGGAAAAAAAAAAACAAAGTTCTTTATGGAGGGTGCAGAGCAGATACGGGAACTTGACTTGGCTCTGGTAGTCATAAGAACAGAAAAAAAGTTATAAACAAACAAAACATCAGCTAAAGGTAACCCTAGGATGTGCAAGTAACCCCCAGAAGCTCCAGAAGTCCATAGTCAATGAGACATTAACCTGTCTCTTGACAAAAGTGTGGAAGTCTGTGTGCCACAAACTTAAGTACAGAGTGGGCAAGGATATTATCTGGAAGTTAAGCAGATTAAGCAATTATGATGATAAGAGAGTATACATTTGCCCTTGAGAATTCCTCGGAGAGTCAGCAGCTGTCCTACAGATGCAGTGTGTTCTTCTGGGTGAAGTGTGACCCCTGCTGGCTTTTAATGGGGAAAACCTAGGTTTCACTTCCTTCAAAATTTACCTGGGGTATTGCAATGTAAATAGCTTCTCAATAGACACTGTTGTTTCTTAGTGAGACAATGGGTAATTGCAAAGTTTGGTGACCTTGTCCAGATTCAGGTTCCCTGGCTCAAATGGTTTCTAGATCCTGAAAGAACAATGGAAATATCCAGAGGATAAGTCACCATGATAGGAAGGTACCAAAGAAAGAAGTCTAGGCACAAAAATTTCTGTTTTCAGGTCAACATCTGCCTCTTTGTTGTCAGAGAACACTCAGAAGATTGCATCTTCTGTTTCATTTTCATCATTAATGTTAGTTATGGGTTTGCTTTGTGGTTTTTTTTATCCTATCTTTCAGTTTTATGTGCTACAGTAATATATTTTACTTAGAGAGCATGTAGAGGCTAGAAAGATAGAAATGGACCTTTATCAGGAAGAGGAGGAGCTAAGAAAATATTAAGGAGGGTGGATAGTAGAACATCAATGATATGAAACTAGGAAAGGGAATACCTAAATGAGGAGGTTTGAGTGGAAAAGGAGTTAGATGAGTAGGGATCAGGAGTGGATAAGGGAAAAGGTAACTAACACCAAGGACATAAAAAAAAGTGATATGTAACCTTGCTATTTTATACATTTATTAAAAATTATAATTAAAAGTGAGTTTCAATACAGATAACCTACATGTGAAGGAACAATGCTCTTCCCAGAATCCACAGATGTTGCTGATGCTGATGACTTATTGAAAGATTATTGTTATTAAAATCCCAGTTGTATGGGATACTTACCTGTTTGTACTTGGTCAGAGAGCTACCTAAGGCTCCCAAAACAATGTATGTTATTGTTATTGCTTTTAGTTGCCCACAAGAACTTGATAGCAAGACCCATTTCTAGGAGGAGAAAAGTCATCAGTCTTACTTAGCTGTAATGTCTGTGAGCTACTGTAATGACAAGATCTACAGCAGTGGCATGGATGTGAGAGAGTAAACAACCAGTTTCTGATTTGATCCACAGCTCATTTTACAGGAAGGAACTTACGCCTAGTGCTGTAAATATGGTCAAGAACTAATGGCTGAGGAGATCATAAGTTCTAGGGGAAACACACTACTATCATTTTTTAAGTAGACACAAGGTAAAACTGTCTCCTAAATGTTTATATCCGTACATGGGTGCTACTCTCAGTCTTAGTAGGAGAAGCTTCTTATTGCAATAGGTGGAGGTGAATGAAGAGATTCATAACTAGTTGAAGTGCTAAGAATAAGGAATAATGGAGTGTTTGGACCCAAGTGGGTCATCTACTTTATCCTTTCTAAGTCTCAAGGAATATCATGGAAGACATGGTGAGATAATATGTCTCCAGTAATGAGTAAGACAATTAGCATATAGATGATCACATAGGCAAATATATTCATCTGATATTTCTAATGATAGTATTAGCATTATATTAATATATTATAGAAATATTACTTGATACTACTATGTTCTATTATTACCACAAACAAAGTATTCCATAGCAATTTAATTAATGTGCTAAGAAAGAGCACATTGCCCAGATACACTTTTGGTCATTCCCTAGTACAGTAGAAAGCTATGTGCTCAATCATGGGTCTATACAAACAAATATAACCCAAACATCAAGGAAGTTTGGGTATTCAGGAAAAGAGAGTATAATCCAGGTTGTCAAATCACAGAAGAGCCTGGGAGGAGGTGATGTGGATCAGGAATGGGAGGAGTCAGCTGGGAGGAGGTGATGTGAA
>CAJQZJ010013817.1:3992691-4003344 GCA_907164525.1 Lophiomys imhausi | reverse complement strand
GATTTCAAATAGGTGGAAAGGAATAATATGATCACATTTGCATTTCAGATGGGCCATTATGGGACAGTCAGGCAGTAGCTGGAAAATTAATTAAGAGGCTTCTGAAAGATCCCAGACAGGCTATGGTCACAGTGCCTGACTTAGTGCAGTAGAAGTGATGGGAGAGACCTGAATGAAATCAAAACATAATCCACAGGATTTAAAGATTATTTGATGCAGCAGCAAAAAGAGGAGACAAGGCCATAATTTCATTTGAGTACCAAATTTCATGGTTCCACCTCTCTAATACAATGATAAGAATAGTAAGTTTACAAAAGGAAATGGGTCAGCATGGATTTGTGCAAATTTCACTTGGAGATTCTATGGAACCTCTGTTAATCCTATTCCTCAAATTAGATTACATGCCATTCATCACACACAGGCTCCCTTTAGGATCAAAGTCATTCAAAATCACTGTCTTTTCATTTTGCAAAACTACATGTGACTCCAGCACTGCCACTCATTCCTCTCCCTTCCTAAAGATTTCTCATGACCAAGCGACTTACCGTTCCTAGCTTTTAGATCAGATTATTAGGCAAGCATGTATCTAGTCAACAGTTTCATGAGGGTCGGGGAAGAGAGCTGAGCCAGAAGAAGGCACTGGAGACTGGTCCACATAGAGTGGATATAGGGGCAGCACTGAGAATACATAAGCTCACCCAGGACATTCTGCAGGTTTAGATCATTTGGACACAGATGGAAGCCTGGGAGATAGGAACTACTGAAAGAAGAGCAAGGCAGAAGAAAAGCAATTGGCAATTGCAAATAAAAAGTAGCCAGAGACATGATGAGAAATGTGTGAGAAACTAAAGGGAGGAAGGAATTGAATAAGGAGTAGTCAAGAAGGCAGGAGCCAGAGATTTGTGAAGAAAAACCAGGGCAGAGATCTGAATTACTGGTACCTTTTCCTTGTTCCCTCTAGAGACTCTAAAGCAGTATGGTGAACTAGTCACAAATTCTCTATTTCATCTGCTGAGAGAGAGACAGGCTGTTTTCCTTCTACATGAATCTGAGCTAGGTGTATTGATTAGCTTGACTAATAGAATATGATATCAGTGCTGATATGCGGCTACAGAAGCTGGTCATAAGAAAGAAGTTTTTTGTAGCTTCCATGGGACCATTAGAAACACTCTGCTCTTTATCTGAATAGTACAGCTATTCAGAAGCCCCCCATGCTAAGGGGACCAGTAGAATGGCACAAGGAGACAAAGTACCTGGATAGCCCTCTGCCATTCTTGGCTGTTTACTTCAACAACCTCAGTCCAAGTAAGTACACATGTCCAACCTGTGACCTTTGGGCCACACACATCAGAGTAGCTAAGAACTTAGCTCAACACATTTGTCAACTACAAGTAGTATGGTAACCAAAAATGAAAGTGAAACTCGCTGGTGTCGAGATGGCTATGTGAGAAAAGAAGTTATAGAGAAAAACATGTTAGAATGCTCAAACACAGTAAGAGAATGGTTTTAGTCTCAGTACCATAGAAACATCTATTTTTGTTTGAACAAACTTATTAGGTATCTGACTGTGCAAAAGAACATACTCATCCATTACTTAAATTTGGACTGTGCAGTGTTGCCCTAGGTGACTACTCTAGACACTTGAAGGCATAAATTGCATTTCTGTAAATGGTATTTTTAAATATAGATGCCCTGCTACTCAACAATTCTACCACCTCCCCCTCAACTCCCGTGTGTCACCACATATAGTCTTGTTTTTCTCTCCTGTAATGAAAAACAGTTATGGTTGTCAAGTGAACATATGCTAAGTGCCAGGCTTTGTGTCAAATGCTGGACATAAATTTCTTTTAGTTAAATTACACCCATCTTTTGGGTCTCTAATGGAGATTTCTAGCAAGCACTTAATATTGTCCAGTCTTTGTACTGTGCACTTTGTGTTCCTCATTTCATTTAAACACCAGGAACAGGTAGGTAATGTTTCAGTTAAGATTCAGAAAGAACAACAGAATGCTGTGGAAGCAGGTAGGGATTTGTTGAAGAGACTGGATATGATAACAAGTGTGGAAGCTGGTTATTATTAGAGCTGAAGCTGGAGTCTAATCCTTAGATGAGGTTGTCAAGAAGGGAAGATGAATGTGAAGTAGTGAGAGCAAGACCAAACCAGAACTCACAAAGACGGACCAGGTCTCAAGTCAAGTTTTTTGTACTTATCTTGGTGGTAAGAGGGTCCTTCAAACAATGATTTTTCCTCTTTGAGTTAAAGAAACACATCTGTCCCAGAAGTCAGAGTTGCTAACGAAAGTTCCAAGAAAGGTTTGATCAGTTGCAGGGGTGGTTGCTATATCCACCAACCAGGTGGGCAAACAGATAGCAACCACATGTGAACTATAAAATAGCAGATTTACTTGTTGCTTGTAAATCTCACCTGGCTTTGCAGCTGTGGTACATATGCCCTCTCAGCAGTGCTAAAAAGTGTGCATGGTTGAGTCTCGTCCAGTTGAAACACAGCGAAGTCCCTGCAGGTATTCAAATAGTAGCCATGAGTGTTTATTGTTATCATGAAACTAAGGCTGTACTCAGATCACACCCTAGCCTGTGCTCTACGTTGTCGTACATCAACTATTTTGATTCCACTGCAGGAAAGTCCACAATGACTGGGAAACAATAAACATTCATCTTTTTCATCCCTTAATTAAGCCCACCTACGACCAATGTCACTTGTCAGCTATTATGGACACAGCATTTAAGATCTATTAACTTTAATTAAACCTAAAAGAAGAGTTATGAAAGAACTAGAGCAGAAGTTCTCAAACTGTGGGCCTCAACCCGCACTGTGGTTACATATCAGATATCCTGGATATCAGATATTTACATTACAATTCATAACAGTAGCAAAATTACAGTCATGAAGTAGCAAAGAAATAATTTTAGGGTTGGGGTCACCACAACATGAAGAACTGTATTAAAGGGTCACAGCATTAGGAAGACTGAGTACCACTGGACTAGAGAGATGGTTCAGCTGTTAAGAGCACTTGCTGCTCTTGCAGAGAACTAGAGTTTGGTTCTTTTTGCCCATATCAGGCAGCTTACAACCACATACAATTCCAACTCCAGGAGATCCTCACCCCTTGCCTGGCCTACATGGGCATCTACACTCAAGGGCACATTACACAAATTCAGGCATGTACACATAAAGATAAAATAAATCTTTAAAAAATAAAGATGAGGATTGACAGTAAAAATACATTGGTCACTCAATACAAAATGGCTTCTTGCAATCAAAATTGTATGTACTTAATTATATATCTACAAATCTGTGTCTTAACTATAACTTACAATGTAAATTTTGAGATAAATTTTTATCATGCAAAATTTAGTCAGATTCGTTCATGTGTTTCATATAAAATTACAGTTCCAAATTGATAGTTCCCAGAGGCTAAAGATTTTCTTCCACATCAAGAAAATTTAGGGAAGACCTGATATTGCTAATTTTTTTTTCAGAGGCTGCAACTGGGGCCAGATGTTGTAGCCTTGTCTTTTTGCGTAACGGAGAAAGGCAGATGTAGAGAAAAGGGAGAAAGGTATGGCCTCACATACATACAAATCTCTGAAAAATAAAGAGGAAATGGGCAGCCTTGGTCTTGCAGGCTGTCTACCTCATTGATATGTCAGGAGTATTTTAAACATAGCCCTGCAGGTGGTGAATGAGAATAGAAACCAAAGATGTACAGATCAAATTTAGCAGCAGATTGGATCGCATTCACCAAGATGTTTGCCTCGCTGCCTGCTCTCCTCCTCCTCCCCACTCAGGCTGCAGGACATCTAATCAGGGAAGGCGGCCTCCTAGCGAATTCAATTAGCCATGGAGCACCTCGTGTGGATTAATGGATCGGAGAAATTGAAACAGACATGACTTTTGCACAGAGGTAGCCCCGGGCGGTGTGGGAAGGACTCAGTGCCAACCCAGGCAGCACTTCTCCTTCTCTGGGGAACAGATATTCCTTCAGTGTGGCTGCTGAGAACTAACTTCCCTCCCTCCCTGCCTGGAAAAGCAGAACTAGATGCTCCTCCAGGGGCTCCTGAGCTGTTAAGTCTTCAGTCCAAAAGAATATGTAGGCCTGAGGGTCCTGATCTGTGTGAACACACAGTTCGCTTGGTGTAGATGTGCCAGGCATTGTGCTCAGCCAAGCTAATCTTCTTTACGGTGTGTCTCTCAAGTACACTCAAAAAATGACTTCATGTAACCTAGGACTGTCACCAACAACAACACTTACTAGGTGGTCATTGCACTGCTTCCTCATAAAAGGGAGCCCCCTTTTGAGTCTGAACTCCAGGGTCAACAAAGAACCTCGGCTTCCTGAGTCTCATTAGCATCCCTCCTTCCTCAAGTTGGGGAATGTTTTAACTTAGAGGAATTAGCTGCACAACAGTCTTGTGTGTATGCACTTTAACGGGTACATAGAATTCTTGTGGCCCTGTCTTTAAAATGGATTTATTAATAGTACCCATCTTATATGTTGCTGCTGGAATACCAAGTTGCATGTAAAATACCTAGTATGTGTACCACATAGCCAACACTCAAATAAATAGTAAATTTACTTTTAAGTGAGTTTTAGAAAATGCACTAGGCAGTGAATAAGACATTAACCTTATTAATTAGCCTTAATAAGTGAATTAGACTTAACCCCTAGTGGTTACAGTTCAGTGGAGGAAGCAGATGAGAAAGTTTTAACACTAAAATAACAAGATGAATGTTGGGCGTTCAGACCACACCATGGTGTGCAGCCTCCTTTCTGTAATAAGTAATGATATGAGTTATCATCAGGAGCTGATCTCACTGTTTGAGAGGCACATTTATATATTTCCTAAATGACAAAGAAAAGGCAAAGCCACCATAACCCATTTCCCACTTTGCAACAAGCTCAAAGGACATCTGTGAATGTGTTGACATAAAACAAGAGGGTAGTCCATTGCTTTGTTTGAAAATTTGTTAAGCTCAAATATATATGTGACTCTCTTTTGACAGCAGTGTTGTTACAGTATAGACAGGCAAACATTTTACAAAAGAGCTACAAGTGTGCTGACCATCAGAAAGTGAAAATGTTGATGCCCCAAAGTGGAAAACTTCCTGGAGGACATAAGATAAAGTAGGACTTAGCTCAGAAGGGGTAGTGAAGAGCCTCAAAACCATAATCATCAAAATAGAGAGGCCTGCCCAAAATATTGGAATCTTTATTATCTTTAAAATCATGATGTATAAATGGATTTAGAACCCAATAAAATGCAAACTGGGGATCAAATTACAGCTCATTCTTATAACAACAACAACAAAACTTTACAAGCAAAAGTATCAGGTAGAATCCTGGTGGTTAGTCTTTTTTATTTTTAGTATTCATAATTAAAATAGCACACAGTTTACTATTTATGGCACAATTATAAACACAGTTGGGTATGACTTGAGCCATTCATAAGAATATAAAGTATACATGCAAGCACATGTATTCACTGTGCTTCAGCTCTTTTCTTTCTTTTTCTATAGTTTCTCCTGTCTTTGGCAATGAACACTTACATTATGAATTACTGAATTACACCAATGCATATTCACTGTACACACTGAATCAAGAAACTGTATAAAGCTACCAGTTTCCTTTTCTTCCTGTCCTGAGTAACACACTGAAATTTAAGTTTCAACCATGTCCTTCTCACTTTCTTTTACTGTCTCTCAGAACTGTAGTCTGGGGCGGTCACATCTTCTCTTAGTGCCTGAAGATTAGTGGACCCATCCCAAGACGGGTCAGAGGCAGCCTAGAGAAGCAGCTCTTCATGGTTCCTGAGTTACTTAGAAAGGGCACAAAAGATTTACTATTGAAATAAATTAATAAATTTTAATTAGACAAATGGAGACTGTATACTTATAGGTGTTCCCATTCTTAATTCTGTAAGGCTAGGGTGACAAGGCACCCAGAAGAAAGAAAGCACATCCCCTGACACACGAATTGTCATGTAAGAATAAAACAGGACCAAAAGGCTGAAGATTGATGCTGTAACGTATGGACAGAAAACAGGAACTGTCCAGGCAGCCACTAATATGTCATTTCTTAGTTTTGGAAGCTGCAGGCCCTGCACTTCCTACATAATCAGATATATATATATATATCCCTCTCAGTTCTCTGAGGTGGTTGAAGAATAGATAGCTAGAGTCTCATAGTTAAATTTTGAGTTGTTTAGGAATCAAGAGGGTGTTCTGGATCTAAGAAGATGTTTTTAATAGTGATGCAAGTTAGTATGAAAGCTGAGTCAGATATAGAACTTTAAACTCATGGAGATGTTTAGATAGTAGAATTTTAAAGTCAGGGGCCAAATATGTATGAACTGGACATTGGGAATGTATGCTGGGCCATTTAACTCTCATAAATGTGGCATATTTATTTCTGTTGTTTTGTATAGTATTTACTGTTATAAGAGAAGGAACCATCTGTTGGACTGAAAGGGGAAGCTGTTGGGGGGAAGAGGGTGGAAGTGTGGGTCAGGAACGGGGAGTAGGGAAGGGATTGTGACTGAGATGTAACTTGAAGAAATAAAAAAATAAATTATTAAAAAAAAAGAAAGCCAAGGACATGAGCAGATCCCAAGCTACATGGCAGTAGAAGAAATCAGCCACCAGAGGATTTAGAATCAGCTATTACTAAAACTAATTCAAAGCCCACATTTTCCATTTGCCCATGTATCCAGATGGGCCATTTAGCATCTCTGAATCTGGATTTCTCATCTAAGAAAATGAATCAATACTTCATAGGGTGGTGTTAAAGATCACAAAATCCTACATTTCCTGGTGCAGATTCACCTTAGCTCTCTCCCACTGACCTTTTCAGCATTCCTTTCTAGTCCATTTCCATTCCTTTGTGTCAATTGAAAATCCAAAGAAACACTTCCTACTAGGGACCCCCAGTGTCCACACTGGTCTGAGACACAGGCAAGCAATTTTTACTATTTTTCCTGCCCCCAATTTTAAAATAAGCTATAGATTAAGGCAGGGAGTTCTCAAAAGATAAAACACAAATGGCTGAGAAATACTTCAGAAATGCTCAACATCCTTAGCCGTCAGGGAAATGCAAATTAAAACTACTTTGAGATTCCATCTTGTACCAGTAAGGATGTCCAAGCTCAATAAAACAAATGACGGCTCATGCTGGCAAGGATGTGAGGAAGGAGGAAAGTTGGGGGGAGGGTAAACTTGTACAGCCATTGTGGTCATCAGTGTGGCAATTTCTCAGGAAGCTGGGAATTGATTCACCTCAAGATCTAGCTTTACTACTCTTGATTGTATACACAAAGAGTTCTGCATCCTACTACCGAGATACTTACTCAGCCATGTTCATTTCTGTTCTATTTATAATAGCCAGAAATTAGAAATAGCCTAGATGCCCATCAACTGATAAATATCTAAGAAAACTGTGGCATAGTTATATAATGGAATATTATTCAGCTGTTGCAAAATTTGCAGGTAAAATGATGAAACTGAAAAAAAAAAAAGCATCTTGAATGAGGTAACTCAGACCCTGAGACAAATATTGCATGTTTTCTCTCACTTGTGGATGTTAGCTTTTAATCCTTCAATATGTGTACTACAATCTGAATGATCACAGAGGTTATGTACCTAATAAGGGACCAGGGGAGAGGAGAGGGTCCCTGAAAGAACGGGAACTAGAATATATTTTTACGGAAACAGAAGAGGGAAATTAAAACAGGAGCATTAAATAGGGCAGGAAATGGGAGAGAAGGTTAAACAACAGAATATAGGGAGGGACAACATTAAAGGCTACTTGAAAAACCATGTGGAAGTCTACTACATAGAAGATTCATAAGATATATACATATGAAAGGAATCTAAATGGGGTCACCATATAATGGGACAGACAATATCCAAGCTAGACATCTTATGCCACCAAGTAAAACATCCAGTGCTACATTTTGTTGAATCATTGGCCAAAAAGATCCCATGGATACTCCCCCCAAAAACAGTCATAGGCCATTGGCAAGACTATTGATTTCTCCACAATCTTATGGTAAAGCTCTTTTGCTGAACACAGTACTTACTTATGTTATTGAACACAGAGAAGTTGAGCTGGTGCCTAACTAGAAGCTTTACCACTACTGACTATAGTTCATGGTTCTGGGATGTACTTTACAGAGAGAGAAAAGTAATCATTAATGTTATTAATTTCTTGTGACCTACAACAGACACCTGCCTGCAAGATGTACTGGAGCAATAGAGGTACAGATGTTACAGAGGTAAACAAAAACTTTTTGATTGGATTTAAAGCCCACTCCATAAGATGAAATCCATTTCCGACACTGCAAAAGTGATCCAGAACATGAACCTTGATAGTTAATGAGTCTAGAAGAGAACCTACTAATATTAGTCTGCTCTAAAAATATAGCAACAAAATGAATGACTAATGATATACTACTATACCAATACATCAATGCCTTGCTTAATGTTAGCACATCAGAAAAGCTTCTGTGGAATTAACACAGAGACCCACAACTGGACAATGTGAAGAGAGTGGGAGACTTTGCAGCACTTATTTCCAGATAGGATATTTTAATTTCCATTAAACCCTTCCTTTCAAATCTCAGGGATTTATGTGAAAGGAAAGGTGGAAATAATGAGCCTATAGTGATAAATGACTCCAAGGAAACTTATTTTCTATACACAATAGGACTGATACATATATGAACTCACAGAGACTGTGGCAGCACACATAAGACTTCAATAGATTCAAGCCAGATGAGGTCTCAACACTGGGAAGAGGAAGTAGATACAGGATCCCATCCTTAACCAAGAAGTTATCTGTAATTTGCCTGTTGACAAAAGAAAAAAAATCAGTTTTCTATAATGGAATGTCATTGAGTACACAACTACAATTCAGAGCAGGCTCCATCCCCAGGAGTAGTTTACCAATATGAAATGAACTTACTGGAAATTTTGTTGACTTCTTCTTTCATTTTACTTTATTTCAACATTTTTTTAAATCAGTCTTATTTGTCTTATATTTGCTTATTTTTATTTTTGTTTTTGTGCTTTTATGCATTTTTTGTTTCTTGCTTTTGTTTTTGTGTTTGTTTTTACATTTTGGTTTTATTTGTTTGTTTTGAAAGAGAGAAAGAAAAAGAACACAAAGTTGTGTGGGTAGTAAAGTGGGAAAGATCTGGGAGGAAATGGAGGAGAAAAACAATGATCAAATTATATTGAATAGAAAACCTTTCAATAAAATAAAATGAATAAATATCATAAGACATGCATTCAATTCAATGAATAATACTTTTTTTAATGTATAAATAACCTAAAGAAGGAGTTCAAGAGAAGAATCAAAAACTCCAATGTGGTGGGACTGTTTCCTGCTGTGCTGGCCCATTGCAGGTGGGATTTACTTCAAGGGGCACAAAAAGAAGAGGAATGAGTTAATAAATCATCCCCCAACCCACAGGTAGAGCCTCTTTAACCAAGCCTCCACATGTAGTCCAAAACAGGGCTCTGTACTATGCAAAGTATTGTGCTCACCCTGGCAAGACTCACTGTGGTTAGGAGTACAGGATACTTGGATGAGCTCATCAAGGAGTCAAACACACCCTAGGTTAATGGGTAGGTTTCTTGCATTCCACCCAGCATAATCCATGAGTCCTCTAACTTCTTTTTTCTTTAAATTTCTTATGTATGTACTGTATTTACACCATTTCTACTCTTCTCTCTTCTCATTTCAACTCCTCGCATGGTCCCCTACGTCTCAAATTTGTAATGTCTTCTGTAACCATGGTTACATATATAAGCTTATATGTATATATAAATAAACCCAGCTTCATCTTTTTGGTCTTGCTTGTATGTATATGTGTTTAAGGCTGACCATTTGCTGTGGGATGACACATTAGGGGCTCATCATTGAAGAAAATTGATTCTCCCACTCTCAATAACCATTATTCACTAGTGGTTCATCATCAAGGAGATGGGTCTTGTGAGATTCTATAATTCATATTGGCATATCAACTAGTATTGTCATAGTTCCGGTGATCATTTTGTTGAGATTCCCAAGGTGTAGCTTTCCTGTTATATATAGAAAACACAATCTCACAACAGACATCCTGGTCCTCTGGCATTTACAATCTTTCCATCCTCTCTTCACAAAATTCCCTGAGCCTTATTAGGTGTAGAGTTGGTGTTACAGGTGTATCATTTGTGGTTGGAGATCCTATAGCCAGTTGTTCTCAGCATTTTTGACCGGCTGTAGCTTTCTGTAATGTTTCCTTTCTACTTAAAAAGATGGCTCTTTAATGTGAGTGAGAGCTACATTTATCAGAGAGCATGAGGAATAAAGATAAGTACTTAGAATGCAATTAAAATTATACTGATTTAGAAAGGTGTTATTAGTTGGTCTGCATTATGGTCCATGGTCTCACCAGCCACATATAGCTGTTTTGGTTTACAATTTTAGGTGTGATTTCCTCTTATTGTGTAAGCCTCAAGTTCAATTAGACAGCTATTAGTGGTCCCCAATATCTAAGTGCCACCATTGTACACTTTAGTATGTCTTGCCATGTTGGTCATTGTTGTGGTTCATAGGCTTTATATATAGATGGCACCATTGATTGATTTTC
>CAJQZJ010013817.1:3966620-3992681 GCA_907164525.1 Lophiomys imhausi | reverse complement strand
GTGTGTGTGTGTGTGTGTGTGTGTGTGTGTGTGTGTGTGTGTGTTTAGGCATTTATGTATGATGTTTGTGTGCAAGTGCCTGTGGAAGCCAGAGGAGGATGATGGATCCTCTGGACTGGAGCCACAGTGTGGGTGCTGGGAACTTAGCTCTGGTCCTCTGCAAAAGTAACATGCACTTGTATCCACTGAGCCATCTCTCTAGATCCTTAATGGAGTTTTTCAATATTTCATCTATCTCAGATTAGCTCAGATCATTGCCAAGAGTTATTGATCTAAGCAAGGCCAACTAGACTTTCCTAGAACTGGTATGCACAGAATGGAAAATAACTCATCAGATCTTTGACCATGTGGGAAGGCATATCTGAAGTAAGAGAGGCTGATGCTGGCATTCTAAGAGGAGAATAAACAGATGAGCAATGGGAAGTCCTGGCAATCTTTGGTTTTCATCCCTGATGTGAATCCTTAATGCCACCTTTTTGTTTTTGTCAACCATAGAAGCCAGTAAATTGTGCTAAAGGAAAGAAAAAGAAATACAGACAGTTAGACTGACAGAGAGACAAGAAATGATTATGTGCCTCCCTAGCTCTTGACTGGCTCCTCATTATCTTGAGAGTGAAATGTGAGTTTGTGAGCCTGACAATGTTAGCCCTTGACATAGTGCCATCTGTCTGTCATCTGCCTTATTTCACCATGCTCCCTTACTACATTCAAAATTCAAAGAGCTACACACAGAACTGTATGTGGCTGTCAGCAGGAAAGCCACTGTAAGTGTTGCTACTGCTGAAATGATATTACCATGCTCTCCTTAGCACTAGGCCTCTCAACTGCACAGGCCTCTAACCCTCTTCCCTGTGTACACTTAGCTTCTAAATAGAGTTCAACTAGAGCAAATAAACAGCTGCTTTACAATCCACTTTGACTTTTTGCATTCTCCTACTCAGTGAGGGAAAGGATGAACCACCCCTGTCTTCTGGCCATAATGACCATGGTAGTCAAAAACACTCAGCAGGAAGCCACAAATATTCACTAAATGAACAAGTGAATGAATATACCAAGACATGATAATTTGGAAATTATACTCTATGACCTTGTTTGAAATGATTCTCAATATGTACAGAACAGGAATGTTCTTTCCTTTAGTGTGGAAGACTCTAATATACAGAGACTTGACTTACAGGTTAAATTTTCTTATGATTGAGCTGATCCCCTTCAAGAGTTTAATATTAACTTTTAATTGCAGTCCCATCCAACTAGTGCTTTAGTAAATTCAAGGGAATAAACTCTTTTTGCATATCAACAGAGGTGAATTCAATTCAATATTTCTATTTAATTAAGTATTTTATGCTCTAATAGTCAAATTGCTGGAGGAGATGTCATTTCCATGAGCTTGTAAACCATAGAAGCTGAGCAGTTTACTTTAATGACTTTTAAGAGTTTCCAGCCCCAAATGAAGACAGTTTCCTGACTAATTCCTAAAAGTCCCCATACTTCGTATCACTCCTCTTCAAGACAGTGGCTCAGAGGTGCAGACTTTCATCATATTGTCCCATCCCCTCATCACTTCACCCTTCATGTAGAAATGGCCTATTCCTTTAAGAATTCATGTCAGAAGCTGTGTCTTCCATCAGGCCTGCCCAGAATCAGGAACTACTCATCTGAATTTATCACAATATGTTCATTGTCACGCCCTAATGTGTGGCAGTCATGTTGACTCAGCCTAGCTGCTGACCCTAGCAAAATGAAATGGACAACCTGATTTACTTAAGTAAAAGTGAAAGGCTTTGGTCTTAGAGTCAGGAAACTCTGGGAGGAACCATTAGACTTGCTGAATGGCACAGAAGTGCCACCATTGCTCTGGCTTTTAACTTCTGTGTTTGTAGAATGGAAATGATTTCACCCACCCAACCTGACACACATAAAGTTTAGTATCTGCCTAAATCACTGTTTAGTGATGCTTAAAACTAGAAAGCCATCATACACTCACACTAAAAAGAGCAGCTGATAGATACAATCAATTGTCTTTGGCTAAGTGTGAATCAGTGGTCCACAGCCAGGCTATGTATATAAATCAAAGTGAAAAGGATTTTCATATACAGATTCTGAGTACTGATGAATTAGATTCTCCCAAGTCAGATTTGACATACTTTAGCAGCTTACTCATTAATGTCAATAAGCAACCAGTATTGAGAACCTACAAACAGTGAGGGCAGAAGCACCCTCTAGTCAATCAGATGACCAAACACGGAGAATTTTATAAATACAAATTTTTAAAAGACATAAATTAAAACATAATTAGGGGAGCAACTAGGGAGAAAAGGGTGCACACACCAAATTGCAAGCAACTGGCAAAGAAGGTCTGGGAGAATCAACCAAGGAAAGTTGCTTTTCTATCTTTCTGGTTCAAAGCAACTTCCCTAGCTTGAAAGTGATGAAAAAGTGTAGGTCTCCCAACCTCGATTGACCATTGCACACCATACTGGTGGTCTCAGGATGCAGAGGAATGGGGAATAGGACCTCAGGTTGTAATGAGTAGGAAGGTATGAACAACTTGGAGACTTTCAGAGGAGAGCTTGTTTGTTAAAATAGGGGGTTAGCTAATATTGCTTGAGTTCATATGAGGGCCAAGAGACTCCTCATACAATGGGAGTCTACGAGGCAGTACCACCAGTGAAAAGTGTCTCATTGCCAGGGAGAGAGAACTAAAAAACAAAAACAAATAAGCAGACAAACAGATAAAAAAGAATAAAAAATAAAAGTCTATGTCCATGTTCCCTTTGGTGTGTTGGTTGTAGTATCAATATCCTCTACTATATAGCTAAAATCCTACTATAAGTAAATGGATGCCATATGCATCCTTCTGAGTCTGGGTTAGCTCACTCAGGATGAGCTTTTCTAGTTCCATCCATTTGGCTGAAAATTGCATAATTTCATTGTTCCTGATAGCTGAATAATATTCCATTGTGTAGATGTACCACAGTTTTTTAACCCATTCTTCACTTGAGGGACATCTGGGTTGTTTCCAGTTACTAGCTATTACAAAAAAGGCTGCTATAAAAATAGATGAGGAAACTTCCTTATGATTCCGTGAGGAGTCATTTGGGTGTATACCCAGAAGTGGTATGGCTGGGTCCTGATACAAAGCTATTCCAAGTTTTCTAAGATATCGCCATACTGACCTCCATAGTGGTTGCACAAGCCTGCACTCCCACCAGCAATGGAGGAGGGTTCTCCTTTCTCCATACCGTCACCAGCATGTGTTGTCATTTGAGCTTTTAATCTTAGCCATTTTGACAGGTGTGAGATGGAATCTCAGAGTCATCTTGAGTTGTATTTCTCTGATGATTAAGGATGTTGAGCATTTCTTCAAGTGTCTCTCAGCCATTAGGGATTCCTCCTTTGTGAATTCTCTACTTAGCTCCGTCCCCCATTTTTTGATTGGATTATTTGGTTTCTTGGCATTTAATTTCTTGAGTTCTTTGTATATTTTGGATATTAGCCCTCTGTCAGATGTGGGGTTGGTGAAGATTTACTCCCAGTCTGTAGGCTGCCGTTTTATTTGAATGACAGTGTCTTTTGTCTTACAGAAGCTTATGACCTCTGAACTGGGATGAGGGACTGTTATATAGGGACACTCCACTCCAGAGAAGTGGGATGGAAGGATCAGGGGGTAAAGAAAAAAAATGAAATGTGAAGTTTTGGCCTTTTGCTACTAATTGTCATAAACTGTTTAGGACAATTAAGAAATGCAAACTAATAGTCATGCAAGCCTGTCATTTTGTTAGGTACTATGACAGTCTACTATAGTTATTTTCTAAGCTAATCAGAAATCAAGTTGCTAAGAGACAAGCAACATTTGCTTATCCTAATATAAGGGATAGATAGGTGGTCTTCAAAAACCTCAAGAGATCTGCAGAATATGGCATTCAAAGATGTTTTCTTAACTTTAGATTTTTTTGATATCGAGACATGTCAACTCCTGACAGCACCCCCTATTCTACTCCAAGTAGAAGATGAGCATTGAAGAATCTCCAGTGGGAGATGGTTGAATTAGTGGTAAGCCTATCTCTTGGAAGGAAAAACCCCTTGCTCCAACTGTAGACAGAATGCTGTCCAAAAAGGACAAAACTTGGAAGCAGGTAAGTCGACAACCTAGCTCTACCAAGACAGGGTAGGCAAGTCCTTCATAATTCCTGCTCTATAATCAATGTCTGTCAGAGAAATGGGGCCAAACGACTGAAGATTGATGCTGTAATGTATGGAGAGAAAATGGGAACTGTCCAGGCAGCCACAGGTATGTCATTTCTTAGTTTTGGAAGCTGCAGGCCCTGCACTTCCTATATAATCAGATATATTTATCCCTTTCAGGTCTCTGAGGTGGTTGAAGAATAGATAGCTAGAGTCTCATAGTTAAATTTGGAGTTGTTTAGGAATCAAGAGGGTGTTCTGGATCTAAGAAGATGTTTTTAAAATTGTGATGCAAGTTAGTATGAAAACTGAGATAGATATAGAACTTTAAACTCATGGAGATGGTTTGATAGTAGAATATTAAAGTCAGGTGCCAAATACATATGGACTGGACATTGGGAATGTATGCTAAGCCATATAACTCTCATAATTGTGGTCTAATTACCTCTGTTGTTTTGTATTGTATTTATTATTATAAGAGAAAGAGCCATTTGTTGGACTGAAAGGGGGAACTGTTGGGGGAAAAGATATACCTTAAACTTAAAAAAAAAGGAAGGGGATGGGTGGGTTGAGGCAGAAGAGGTTTGAAGGATGGGACTGGAGGGGGTTGTAGGGAGGGGATTGTGATTGAGATGTAACTTGAAGAAATAAAAAAATAAAGATAAAAAATATTGCTTGAGTTATATGATATAATGATTATTATATCCACTTTGCAGAGAAAGAACTGAAGCATAAGGGATTCAATGATTTTGTTATTATGCATCAAACTTGGATATGAGCAGAGCGATCCCTAACTCTAAGCTCTGTCCTCAAAGCCTGTGGAATGCGTGATATGTCATACTGCAAGCTTCCATTTCCTCACTTAGAGTAATAGAAAATTCATTATCATGAAGAACAATATGGGAGACTGAAAAGAACATAGCTATTAAAGTATGGTAGTTGGCATTGTTCTTTAATATTGCAAATGATCTCTCTGAAATTGTAGTACTATGAGTAGGCATTCTCTGACCTTTGAAAATCAAATGTAATACCTTATCATAATGGCCTGCTTGATATGGAATTGCACCTTGAATTGTTTATCTTTTTGACAATACACTTTGATTTTCTCCTTTCCCTAGAATATTATGTGTTCTAGGTCTAAAAAATAATCAGTATGCAACGTGGTAAACGTAGGAAATATACATGCACAAAAAGTGCCATCTCTCAACAAAAACAAAGCCTGAGCATTTGTCTCCAAAGCCAGCTATTCACCCTTCCTGTAGAATCTTCTTCTCTGTGGAGATACAAATAAGGGAGCATCTAGCGAGAGAAGGGGCACATCCCAGTCGCCATCAGCTAGCAAAGAAGTTAGTTAATCAGGTCCATTGGAACAAAGCAAGTTAGCTTGCCTCTGGTTGAAAACAATCACCTTAGCTAGGGTATATTAAAAAAGATAAATCAGTGTAATACCCAGACTGATTTATTCCAAATCCCTGAGCAGTGGCTTGGTGCACCCTTGATATTCTCCTGTTCTCCCTCTGCCTTCACCATGCGGTGATGTAGGCTTCTATGGAATTATAGGCAGCTCTGCATAAAGTAGAGAACACATTCCACATTGGCTTATCCCTCCAGAAGGCAAATTGATGTGCTGAGGCAGGAGGATCACAAATTTAAGACCAGCCTGGGCTTCATAATGAGGCCCTATCTTATTTCTTTTCTTTACTTTAAAGCAAACAGCAACTTGGAGCCCAGACACTCTATTTTCTGATATGTGATCATTCCTGTCTTGGTGTCTAGAATTCTAGAAACAGTTGCAGAGCTCAGTAAAAGGAGGGAAAACTGGATCTATGGGTATACCTTTCCCCAAAATTAAAAAAAAAAATGGAGGAAAAGCAGATTGTATAGAAAGTGTAAAGTCATTAATTACATACTAATTCAGCACCCTCCTTACACCAGACAGAGTTTCAGGCACCAAGGATACCAAGTCAAAATGATACATGGCCCTCCTCCCAGTGCAACTGGATGCTAGTGGAGGAGAAAGACAGAGAGACTGACTAGTTAAAGTTCAGGGTGATAGAATGAAAATCACAATCTTGTTGGGAAGATTTGAGACAGGACTCCTAGCATGCATCTTGAAAGACAGACAAGAGTTTGCAATGAAGAACAAAGTACACATAAGGCATAGCTTAGAACAGTGTGTCAGGGAAAGCCCAGGTCAATCAGAAAGACTCTCACAGATTTGAGACTCATTGAAGAAGAAGAATGGATGAGATTTTGTTTCCAGATAAGTACTGAATTCCTCCAGACAACATGGATAATTCTGTTTCTTCCCACACATTTATTAAGACTTCTCTTTTCACCATCAGTTCCTAAATCTGATACTTCTGCCTCTTGTAATTTACTGAAGAGTGGAGATTAATGTATCTGAATCCCACAGCTTCAATTACATAGAAAAATGTGATGACCAGAGCTGTGAAGGATTTTTTCCTGAAAAAAAAAAAAAAACAACTACCAAGGAATTTGACAGAAGGTATTTTATCATCTTGTATTATTAGCAGAATGAGGAAGCTTGGTCTCCACCCTCTGGGCTCTTTCCTCCAGTTCTAGTGAGCCATTTGCAATCAATCATTCCAGTGCTATTTGGTCCTGGATGGGCACTCACTGCCTGGTTTCCTCCCTATGTGAATAAGAAAGTGTCTGTGCATGACAGGGCTATTTATTGAGAGTGTGATTCCAGTACCCTTTCTATAACAAAGCAGCCAGTGTCCACCCTGGGCTCATTTGGGGATCATGATATGCTACTTTCTCAGTGCTCAACACAGAGACCTACATCAATAAAGCTATTTATCTAAGAAAGAGTATCTTTATCACAGTCCCTCCTTTGGGTTCTCCTCATTTTTCCATCCCTGCTTGCTTCTTTCTGCCCTTAATTTGAAGTCAGTTTTTTCAAGTTCAAAAATACTACCATTTCTATAGTGAACACTGAATTCACTGCTAGAAATCAATAATATTTTAGGATAATGTCTTACTATTAACCAATTATTTCTTATTTAGAAAAGCTTTTTACATGCATTACTTGATCTCCAAATAGATGGTCCATCAGTCCATGTATTTCTTTATTTTTTTCACTGTATTCAATAATCCTAGTAAATTAAAAACCTCTCTTTAGAACTTTTTGATAGTCCATTACCTTGATCTACTAGCCAGTTTCCAGTCATTCTTTACAAACTAATGTGATTACAAATGACTCATCATTTTGGTGGCTGCAACAAAAGTTTATTTCCCAAATGTGTTATATGTTGATATAGAGTGGCTGCAGTAACTCTATGTGTCTGCCTTTTATCTAGACTCAAAAAGAGACCTATCTGGTACATGCTATTCTAGTACAGTTAGGGAAATAGCAACAGCAGATCCAGCTGCATCTCTTACTGCTTCCTCTTGACATGCAAGCCTTCTACAACCTTTTATTGGCCAAGGTAGCACAAAGTCCAACCAATGGAACATAGCATAATAGCTTTCTCATTTAAAAAAAAATTATAGATCTAAGAAGATACTCTTAAAAGTGTGTTGCAAGATAATAAGAATGTTGAGTCACATATAGACCTTTAAACTCATGGAGTTGGGTAGATAGTAGAATGTTAAAGTCAGGGGCCAAATAGGTATAAACCGAACATTGGGAAGGTATACTGGGCCAATTTACTCTCATAAATGTGGCATATTTATATCTATTGTTTTGTATAATACTTACTGTTATAAGAGAAGGAACCAGCTGTTGGACTGAAAGGGGAAACCTCTGGAGGGAAGAGGGTGGAAGGGCAGGTTAGGAAGGGGGAATAGGGAGGGGTTTGTTACTGAGATGTAACTTGAAGAAAAAAAAATAAAGTATTTAAAAAAAATTGCTATGAGTAACTGGAAACAGTAACACAATCTACTAGACATAGGTCATTCTCCTAGCATTCACTGCTAAGAAGCCCACCATGCTGTTCAAAGATAATATTCTGTTTTGTTTGGTGTGGTGGCTTAAAAGAGAAATGTGCCCCATATGCTCAGGTTGTCTGAACAGATGTTTCTGAATTGATGGTACTGAATTGAAAATGACATGAAACTTTTCAAAGGTATAGCCTTGCTGGAAGAAGCACATCCCTAGGGGTGGGTTTGAGAGTCGATCACCTTGCATTACATCTGCTTTATTCTCTACTTCCTGTTGTGGTTAGAGCTATGATCCCTCAGCTTCCTGCTTCAATCACCTGCCATGCCTTACTGGCCTTTATAGACTGCCAACCTGGAACCATAAGCCAAAATAAAGATTCTTTCATAAGTCACTTTTTATCATGATGTTCATCACAGAATGAGAAAAGTAACTAGTACATTTGGTTTGTTTGTTTGTTGTTTCTTTGTTCCTTTATGTGTTCTCAGCACTATAAACTGTATCATTCTCTTGTGCATGTGTCTCTCCTCAAAATCTCACCCATTCCTTATGTCCTTATGGTCTCAGAAAATCCAAGAATGATCTACAAATAAAACTGATAATCATTGTAAACTGCAAGGATTGCAGAAACACTAATAAATGGCAGAAGTAACTTATTGGATTAGATAAGCAGAATATGATTGGTTTTAGAAATTTTCAATTATAGATGTTTATTTTTCAATTATCTTGATGTGATTTCTAAACTGAAAAAGAAAAAATCTTGAATCCTAGAAATGTATAATCATTTCTCAGCCCACAGAATGCTAAAGCAAGCACAAATTTTCATATTCAAAAGAAAATTAAGATAGGTGCATGATTAAGAATAGACTTTTACCTTCATCTCTCAGAATGTGATGTAAATAAGATGATAAATCATGATAGGAGACTCAAGTAGAGTTGTACCTTACTGAAAGAAACTATCCCATAGAGTGCTGAATAATGCATTTATGCCCACCTTAAAAATCTCCTGGAATGCACTATAGGAATACTCCCTAGGTCTTTGATTCATGTGGCAAATGTTTTCTATTAACTATTGTGTTAGTAGCATAAGGATTAAACTGTGATTTCCTTTGGCACAGTTCATGAAGCATCTATGACTATGTGATAGAATTACAATTTCCAACCCCCTTGTAGTTGGCAATGGCATGGAATTGTTTCAGCTAAGGAGGAAAAGTGTATTAGTTACTTTTCTCTTCCTGAGATAAATTATCATGACCATAAAAAAAAAAAAACCTCAGAGAAGAAAGTGTACTTTGGCTCACAGTCCAAGAGGGCTAGAGTTCATGACGTGGGGTCAGTATGGCGGAAAGAGCAGGGATGTTGACTGACCAATCATATTTTGTCTGTGCACAGGAAGCAGAGAGTGAACTGGAAGTGGGCAAAGGCCATCAACTCTCAAAGCCTGCCCCCGGGGGGCACTTGCTTCAGCAAGGCTCCATGTCCTAAACGTTCTATAAACTTCTGAAACAGCACTACCAAATGGGGACCGGGTGTTAAGTATATGGGTCTATGGAGGATATTTCTCATTTAAACCACAACATACGGCCCTGACTCCCCTAGGCTAACGTGATATGCTTTACTTCTAATTACTGATTCTGAAACTTCCCAGAATCACTTTTCCTTCCTCTATGTTAATTGTCTTCATTGGAAGGTTTTACTCATCCTGATTCCTAAGGAAACAAGAAAACAGAAACCCAACTATCATAAAATGGACATGTAGCACAAGGCACAAACAATCCTTTTGGTTTTATAAGCCTCTTTGATTAAGAAATTGTTTCTCCTTCAATATACCTGATCCTGAATCTCTGACTAACAAAAATCTAATATCGAACAATGATAGGCATAATCAATGTAAAAGATGGTTAATTCACGGTCGAAAGTCTTACAGTAGATTGGGATTAGGGGATGAATGAATCTAACGAGATTGATTCTACAAGAGCAAATGTTAATTTCCTGTGCTTGTGGTTCAGAAATCAATAGCAATTCACAAAAGGGAAGGTTTGTGGTTTGTACACTAATAAGCCACAATTATACATCTGTTGTCAAAAATACCAAACATACTGACAGTTTATACTCATAAAGGGAAAGCTTTTGTAGATCTAGAAAATTAATAGTCCTGTATTCTGGCAAGAAAATAAAGCACCCAACCACCAGTCTTCAATTAATAAGATAAAAATCAATGGAGATAAGGTGTTGAGGGAGACTGAAACTTTGCATGATATGGAGCTGTACAAGAATAGGAGAGGGAGGCCCAGGGAACAGGAGGCTTAGAAGGGACATGGCCTGTTCCTTGACTATCTGGAGAGCTGGGATGGCCAAGAGAACTCTATTCTGTTTCCCATGAGGCCCAAAATAAGGAACGCTGTAAGAAAGAAGCAGGCACTGAAAAGCTTCCTTGAACCTCCAGGTATTACACTTGGGCCCAGAAATAAGCTTGCTCTTTTTTACACTGGAGATCAAACTGAATTTGTCTGTATGAAAACATCAGAAAGCTATAAGGTTCTTCATGGAAAGGGGAGTACATTATTTATCTATATTACAATATTCATGATGCATTCAGCATTCAGAGACTGGAGCTTGATCAGAAGGAATTTGAAAACAAGCAGAATTACACAAAAGTAGGAAAAGCACAAATTACCACTCTGTAGAGAATTCATCTAGGAAGGAAGCAGCCAAAAGAAATGACCCCCTAACATTTGTTCCCACTCTTCTAGTTTTCTGCAACTTAGAAAAGGCCACCCTGGACTCTGACATTTAAAACCTCCCTCTAACTCACACAATCTTGACATACAAATAACTGCTTTAAAAAAAGGAAAAGAAAAAAGAAAAAAAAAGACAGTATAACACAGAGACTGAACTCAAGATGCAGACCACATTGTTTGTCTTGGTTAACTGACTATTTGCTATAATGTATTTTGTGCATAAGTTAAATTCTGCCACCTTCTCAGATATGTTTTTAAGTGTGTCTGTGTGTGTGTGTGTGTGTGTGTGTGTGTGTGTGTGTGTTTAACATGTCTGATTCTATTTTTGTAACTATTCAGTCTATTTGCTATAAAGACAGCTAGGAAACTTCATGAGGTAACTATAAAAATGCATTCATTTAATTAAGAAATAAATATTAAGTATCTACTAGGTCCCTCACATTCTACCAGTCTGTAGGAATACAAAGATTTGTTAAGATGGGTTCTTCTTCTCAAGGGAAGGACAGTTTAGAGAGAAAAAAGTAATTATTCATTAAGTGCTACTAATTACAATAAGAAGCATAGGATAGTATCCTTAAGCAGAGGGCAAACAGTAGTTGGAGACTGCTTTGACTTTTAAAAACACTTACCAAAGCTGGAATGACATCCTATAAACCAGGGGAAAGAATGGATAAGTGGGGGTTTTCCAAAAGAACTCCTGAGTCAGAATGGTTACAAAAGCTTTGGTGCTGGCAGATGATGGGAAGGAGATGAACTGGGATGTGTCTCCAGTGCAGGCAATCATAGGCAGAGTTAACCCCCAAGCTCCTGAAGCAGACTGTGGCCAACAATGAGCGAACCTTCACTGATATCAATCCAGATGGGGTCCAGTAGAGGCCTTGTGGGAGAATTCATCAAGAGTTTTGAGGAGCAGAAGGCAAGAGATCATCAAATTTAGGGCTCAAATCAACAACTTAGAGACAAAAAGAACTATACAAAGAATCAATGAAATCAAGAATTGGTTCTTTGAGAAAATCAACAAAATAGACAGACCCTTAGCCAAATTAACTAAAAGACAGAGGGAGAAAACACAAATCAACAAAATCAGAAATGAAAAGGGAGAAATAACAACAGACATTGAGGAAATCCAGAGAATATTTGGATCCTACTTTAAAAATCTATACTCCACCAAATTTGAAAACTTAAGTGAAATGGACAATTTTCTTGATAGATTTCACCTACCGAAGCTAAATCAAGATCAGATAAAGAGATTAAACAGCCCTATAACCCCTAAGGAAATGGAAACAGTCATTAAAAATCTCCCAACCAAAAAAAAAAAAAAAAAAAACCCAGGGCCAGATGGCTTTAGCACGGAATTCTACCGGATCTTCAAAGAGGAGCTAACACCAATACTTTTCAAACTCTTTCACAAAATAGAATCTGAAAGAACATTGCCAAACTCATTCTATGAGGCCACAGTCACCCTGATTCCTAAACCACAAAAAGACCCAACAAAGAAAGAGAACTTCAGACCAATCTCCCTCATGAACATAGATGCAAAAATACTTAATAAAATACTAGCAAACGGAATTCAAGAACACATCAAAAGTATCATCCACCATGATCAAGTAGGCTTCATCCCAGGAACGCAGGGATGGTTCAACATACGAAAGTCTATCAGCATAATTCACCATATAAACAAGATGAAAGAAAAAAAAACCACATGATATTCTTACTAGCTGCAGAAAAAGCATTTGACAAAATCCAACACCCCTTCATGCTAAAAGTTCTGGAAAGAACGGGCATACAAAGACTGTATCTAGAAATAATAAAGGCAATATACAGCAGGCCAGTGGCCAACATCAAATTAAATGGAGAGAAACTTGAAGCATTTCCTCTAAACTCAGGGACAAGACAAGGATGTCCACTTTCATCATATCTCTTTAATATAATACTTGAAGTTCTTGCTAGAGCAATAAGACAACTAAAGGAGATCAAGGGGACAAATATTGGAAACGAAGAAGTCAAATTATCCCTATTTGCAGATGATATGATAGTATACATAAGCAACCCCAAAAATTCAACCAGAGAACTCTTACAGCTGATAAACACCTTCAGCAAAGTGGCCAGATACAAAAATTAATTCAAAAAAATCAGAAGCTCTTCTTTATACAACAAACAAAGGGGCTGAGAAAGAAATAAGGGGAAAAAAACCCTTCACAATAGCCACAAACAACATAAAATACCTGGGGGTAACTCTAACCAAGCAAGTAAAGGACCTGTACAACAAGAACTTCAAGCCCTTGAAGAAAGAAATGGAAGAGGCCTTTAGAAGATGGAAAGATCTCCCATGCTCATGGATAGGTAGGGTCAACATAATAAAAATGGCCATCCTACCAAAAGCAATATATAGATTCAATGCAATTCCTATCAAAATACCAACACAATTTTTTATAGACTTGGAAAGAGCTAGTCTCAATTTCATATGGAACAACAAAAAGCCCAGAATAGCTAAATCAATCCTGTACAATAAAAAAACATCTGGAGGTATTACCATCCCAGATTTCAAGCTGTACTACAGAGCAATAGTTGTAAAAACAGCATGGTATTGGTATAGAAACAGACCAGTAGATCAATGGAATCAAATTGAAGATCCAGAAATAGACCCACACATTTATGGCCACCTAATTTTTGACAAAGAAGCCAAAACGGCACATTGGAAGAGGGACAGCATCTTCAACAAATGGTGCTGGTCCAACTGGATGCTCATTTGTAAAAGAATGAAGTTAGACCCATACTTATCACCTTGTACAAAACTTAAGTCCAAGTGGATCAAAGACCTTAACATAAGGCCAGTCACACTAAATATACTAGAAGATAAAGTGGGAGAAACCCTCGAACTAATTGGCACAGGCGACAACTTTCTGAACAGAACACCATCAGCTCAGGACTTGAGATCAACAATCAATAAATGGAACCTCACGAAACTGAAAAGCTTCTGTAAGGCAAAGGACACTGTCATTCGAACAAAACGGCAGCCTACAGACTGGGAGAAAATCTTCACCAACCCCACATCTGACAGAGGGCTAATATCCAAAATCTACAAAGAACTCAAGAAATTAAATACCAAGAAACCAAATAATCCAATCAAAAAATGGGGGACGGAGCTAAGTAGAGAATTCACAAAGGAGGAATCCCTAATGGCTGAGAGACACTTGAAGAAATGCTCAACATCCTTAATCATCAGAGAAATGCAACTCAAGACGACTCTGAGATTCCATCTCACACCTGTCAGAATGGCTAGGATCAAAAACACAAATGACAGCACATGCTGGCGAGGGTGTGGAGAAAGGGGTACCCTACTCCATTGCTGGTGGGAATGCAGGCTTGTGCAACCACTATGGAGGTCAGTCTGGCGATATCTTAGAAAACTTGGAATAGCTCTGCCTCAGGACCCAGCCATACCACTTCTGGGTATACACCCAAATGCCTCTTCACGGAATCATAAGGAAGTTTCCTCATCTATGTTCATAGCAGCCTTATTTGCAATAGCTAGAAACTGGAAACAACCCAGATGTCCCTCAACCAAAGAATGGGTTAAAAAACTATGGTACATCTACACAATGGAATATTACTCAGCTATCAGGAACAATGAAATTATGCAATATGCAGCCAAATGGATGGAACTAGAAAAGCTCATCCTGAGTGAACTAACCCAGACTCAGAAGGACACATATGGCATCTATTCACTTATAGTAGGATTTTAGCTATATAGTAGAAGGTATCAATACTACAACTAACACACCAAAGGGAACTTGGACATAGACTTCTTATTTTTAATTTTTATTCTTTATCTATTTTTTATACATTAGTTATATTTTTTTCTACTTTTTAGTCTTTTTTATCTATTGTATGCTTATTGGTTTGTTTGTTTAGTAGTTCTCTCTCCCGGGCAACGAGACACTTTTCACTGATGGTACTGCTTCATAGAGCCCCAATGAATGAAGAGGCTCTTGGCCCTCATACGACCTCTCAACTGAGATGAGGGACTGTTATATAAGGACACCCCACCCCAGAGAAATGGGATGGAAGGGTTAGGAGGTAAAGAAAAAAATGAAATGTGATGTTTCAGCCTTTTACTACTAATTGTCATAAACTGTTTAGGATAATTAAGAAATGCAAACTAATGGTTATGCAAGCCGGTCATTCTGTTAGGTACTATGACAGCCTATTATAGTTACTTTCTAAGCTAATCAGAAATAAACTTGCTAAGAGACAAGCAAAATCTGCTTACCCTAATATAAGAGATAGATAGGGCAAGTCCATATATATATATACACACACACACACATATGCATATATGTCATTCTGATTACTGGCACCCTCATTTTCTCATTTTCTTTCCATTCCTATTTCTCCCCCACACACACACACACTACAAGTTCTTTGGCCACATCCATACCATTTTGCTTTGTTTTGTGACTCAATGAGTTTAACCAGGGCCAGATATTTAAAAATACTTATTTGTCAACCTCAGTGTTGAATGCTCAGTCCTAAATAGGACAAATCCAAATTTTCAGTGAAGCCTAAAAATATATTTCATGACAGGAAAATGTTTAATTCAGTGCCCTGAGGAAATAGCTCAGTGATTAAGAGTGTTTCCTCCTATTCCAAAGGACCTGAGTTCTGATCCCAGCACCTATATTGATGACTCTAGGTCCACGGGATCCATTGTCATCTTCTAGCCTCTATGGGAACCGGCAAGCAGGTGGAAATCACATACACAGACAAGCAAGCATGTATAAATAAAAAGTAAACATAACTTTCAAAAGAAAAATTGTAATACCATATCAAATAGAAAGAAACCAACATGTCACAAGTAATATTCCAATAAAGGATTGATTTAGAAAATACATAGACATTACTGTGCAGGCATGTGTATAGATAAAAGTAGCTGTTTCACAATTATGTAACATCTAAATACTTTTCATGGTATTCTTATTTTTAAAGTCTTCAACTATGTTATAATAACCATATATTTTACAATAGGAAAGAAATAATAAACCCTATCTTCACAAGACAAGAAGAAATGTTCAAAAGGGAAGAACATCAGACAGTGAAATGTAAGGTTTTTCAGGTACTAAGAGATCATATGTGGGACTACTCTATGCTCATATCATGAAGAGAATTTCAGAAGCATCTCACCTCATGATATTAGCAAGCTCTCACCAGAAGAGGAGTTGCTACTGAACCCTGGAGGCAGGATGCCAGTTGGGTCAATGCAATGGGAAGAATCTTGGGTATAAGATTTTTCTTTTCCCCACCTCAAGGCCCTTCTCCTCTAGAAAGCCACCTCCATGGCAAAAGCCACATTTCACCTAGCACCATGACACTGTGCTTCTGTGTCTGCAGTGTCTGTGGCCGAGTCTCCAGCAAGGAACTGGCAGCCAAGCCAACTGGCTGAGAATTCTCCAAGGGAGTTTTCTTCTAGAGAACAAAAGGCAAAAACAGAGCAGAGATATCCTGGCCTATTTCCACATGTGATGATTCAATGGGAACTGAATTTATACAGGATCGCCAGGGGACTCTACTGTCCAACCAAGATAGGGAATCATTCCTTAGCATAATCCACATAAAGTTATTCTTATTTTCTGAGAAGGTGTTAATATTATTTTTTCTTACCTCAGAATCATTTTTATATTGAAACTGACAGCAATTTCCTGTCACATTCATTGTCAACCTTGCTTCTGGTACAATGGTGTTCTGAAATAGGCATTCAATAAATATTTCAAGTCAAAAACTGATAAATATGCACACAGATAAAAAAGAACAGAAAAAGATAGACATTTTCCCCTAGAGACTAAAATGGATAGCATGTCAGTGAATAATTCTGCTATGTGACATTGATTTTAGAAAAAAATTTTTGAGATCATAATTACAACTTTACTTCCTTTCCTTTCCTCTCTCCAAATCCTCCCCTGTATTCATTCCCACTCCCTTTCAAATTCCTGGATATGTGACATCTATTAGTGCCTTACAATTTACAGACTGATTTTTCAGTTGTTATTAAAGTTGATACATACATCAGAAATTATTATTATTATTATTATTTGGGTTGTCAATCCTAATTAATCAGACTAATTATCAAACCTAGACTCTTTGTCTTGTCCATGTACATGAGATCAAAGTTAAATCTTAAAAAGAAAGAGAGAGAAAAGGAAAAACTCATTTTTTTCTCTCACCACTTTTCCAAAGTATTTTTTGAGTAGAGGAAAAATGTTGTTCTCTTAGTTTAGACAGGGCAAAATACTAGGAGTGGAAATAAATTTTGTGTAAATAATAACCTTGTCACTGAGCTGGCCAGTGATAAATTCTTAAAGACTCGAGGATCATTCCAGTCTGGTCACACATAATAAATGTTTGCATTTGGCGGGGGAAGAAAAGTATGCTGATAGCAGCTGAAGGCCCAGGAGTCTCCAGACGATGTTGTCACTGCCTTCTGTGACTTGATCTCTGTGGTGATTAATTGAAACTCTTTTCACAGTGATACTTAATCTCTGAGTTTGGGAAATAAAATTTAAACATACAAGCAATAGATGAAATTTCTCATCAAAGACAAAGTCTGGGTCAGTGGCTCCAACCGACACAGTGTGTGTAAATGGAAAGGATTTGGATAGCACAATTTGGTGACAGAAAAATGGGGACAGACACCCCTCAGTTTACCCCCAAGCATTAATTCTGTTTGGACTTTCAGACAGAATGAGTCAAATAGTCAATAGTATTCTTCCCTGAAAGGGGATGTAATCAGGGATTACACAGTTTACAGGTCATGGGGGAATGCGTACTGGGAAGGGAGTTCGTTCCATGGCATCCTGAGGTTCTCTTGACACTTTCATATGACACCATTTGATAACTGTAAGTCTAACAGAGTCTAGGAGACCCAACTCTTCAATCAAGTTACGTTATGTTGCATCTAATTCCCAGCACTGAGCCTCCTCAATTCCATCCTTCTTCTACGAAGCATCAATTGAACAATTAGCTTTGTCAGCCAATCCCTTTTCTTATTTCCCATGCTGTAGCTTAGTTTTTGCTTCAAAATTCTTTTTAACTGGAGGGGGCCTGAGATGAGAATGGAAACTAGTATAAACCTCACAATGGTTTCTTCCTTTCAGTTTTATCTCTATTTGTTCCTGTACCTCCTTCAAAGAAGATGCAATCAAACTGGTTCCGGCTGAAGTTCCTTCAGAAGTTTCCTGTTGTTTTGAAAATATAAAAGAGAATCTCAAGTTGCTTCCATGTCTCTCAGATTCTTTAAACTGAGCCCAACCTGCTTGACACTCTTAACGACCATGTGTGTCTTGCAACCTCTTACTGAATGCTTCCTGGGTGCTGTTGGCTCTGTGCCCCATTCATTACCCCACATGTTCTGCCTACTCCAGATCCTTGTTCTCAGTGCACAGCCCGAGGGTCCAGTGATTTACTCTGCATGGAGTACAGCTAGGCCATATCTCCCAGGCTCTTTCTCAACTGAAAAAGGGAAGGCACATACTCAGTTCTAGCTTTAGGAATATAAGTGAGAAGGACTGTGTGCCATTTCAGGATAGGTCCATACAGAGCATCCATATGTAAATTTTCCCCTTAAGCTTGTGACTGTGAAAACTAAGTATTGACAAAGTTAAGTATGCAAAAGTTTATAAAAAGAAAGATATTTTAAGGAATGTATTTCTACTCAATTGACATTTTCAAACGAATAGCTCAAGCTGGTTTTCTTACTGAACAATGATTATGTCTGCTCCATCATTATGAGATATTAAGCTATTTTTAAAAGATTACATATCACCTTTAAAAACTTTTAGCAAAATCTGTTATGTGTCAGGCACTGACCTTGTATTAGAAAAGCAACTTGATTATGACACTTGACCTACCATCAGGATGCTCAAGTATCAGAGGAAGAGATAAAAATAGAACTCTCTCAATGTAACAGAGAGTGGGTCAGGAGTTATATATGTCCATGCTGAACAGCAGAAAAAGAAATACTTGCTCAGAACAGAAGGAGCCTGCACATTCTGGCTGGCTTCCTCTTTCACCTCTGCTGCCTTCAGGCCTCAACCTACCAGTGCTGCCCATATTCAAGTCACTCCTATCCACTCAGTTACAGTCTCATAGAGAGGTGTCTCTGGAAATGCCCCCACAGACTTACATACACATACATTTTCACCAATCTCCTGTGCACCTTCAAGCTGACAATCAAGGTTGACCATTACAGGAAGGCAAAAAGTACAGAAGCCAGTACCTTTCATTTTGTAGTTCAGTCATCATCATGTGTTGGGGTAGTGTTAAGCATTCTAAATGTTAATTAATTGGTCCTGCTTGCTGTTATTTACATTGACTCTGATTGGTTAAATAAAATGCTGAGGCCTGAGATTGGGCAAAGACAGAGAAAGGTGGGACTTCCTGTGATTAGAGCAGGAAGCCTGGGCTTTAGACAGAGAATTAAGGGATTCCAGCCACGAGCAGCAGGAAGGAAGACACACACCATAGGTTAGAAAAAAGAACCTCATTCCACATGGCCAGGAATATCAGCATATTGTGGAGAATGGAAGTCCAAGGGGACATATGTATATATGGGGTCATATTTGAGTAATAGAATTAAGAGCTAGCTTAGATGGGCTAAGATTGCACAATTCAGGCCAAGGCTTTATAAAATCCACATGGTCTCTGTGTGTACTCATTTATAATGTCTGGATAAGAATTAAAGGCTGCTGAACAAATTAACAATAGTCTAAATACTGTTTAAACAATTTAATTAGTCATATTTTTTTTACAATCATGGGGATGCTGAGGAGAATGGGAAGTGTAAATGGGTAAGGCGAAGGGCTTGGAAGACTGTGGTGGGAGATTGTGAAGATGATAAATAGGAAAACCACCCAAAATGAGCCATGCAGAATAAGCACCAGCCTAAGGGGGAAAGGCACAGTAGTAAGATTACAAGACAACCGAGTGTATAGAGACCAAGATGACGAAGGGAAATGCTATAGAATCATAAAGTTCCTACTGACCTTTGTTTAATTACTAGTTGCTCCTCATAGCCTTCAACTGCTGGTGTTCATGTTCTGTAAAACAACGTTGACAAATGAACTTCATACTAAGATGCTTCAGGGTACCACACTTCTAGGCTACTCTCCAGTGACAAACAAACCAAGCTAGATGCTAGTTAAAGTGATGACAGATTTTAGTGAACAGTAACTATTGTAGGAGGCACAAGAGTACAGCACGAATTTAATTTCAGTTTGTGTAGAAGTGACAGAGAATTTGTAAAGGATAAAGTGATAAGGAAGAGGTGAATGTGGTCTCAATGGATTCAAAGACCAAAAAAATAAATAAATAAACTAAATTGGGTTAGTCAACATAAATGCAAATAGGTAATCTATGCCTGATGTACAGAGCCATGGTTACAGGTAGTTATAAGCTGCAGGACTTGAGTGCTGAGACATAAACTTGGGTCCTGTGGAAGAGTAGTGTGCACCCTGAACCACTAAGCCATCTCTCTATGCTCATAGCTAGTTGATTTGTGCTGTGACAAAGTGTAACAGTAACTTAAGAAATGGGGAGTGATTTTATATCTTGACAGTACAGTCCATAACATCAAGGAAGCGATGGTGGCAATATCTCGAGGCAGCTGGTCACACTGTGGCCTCAGTCAGGAAACAGGAAGCAATGAAAACTCATGCTAAGATAGATGTTTTCTTTTTATTCAGTCCAGGACTCTGTCCCATGGAATGGTACTATCTACATTCAGGATGGGTCTTTGTACTTCAATTAACCTGAAGTAGATAATCCCTCACAGGTTAAGCTTAGAAGCCGGCCTTATCTAAATGATCCCATACAGTCATGCCCACAGGCTTCTTCTTTCTTAGGTGATTCTAGATCTTGTCCAGTTGACAATCAATTTCAACCATCTGAACCTCATCATACTCCTGTGAGGAGCATTGGATTGTATGCCCAACTTTATAGATCAGCAGGATTGTAGAGATTAATGACCCAGACTGGATGGTCTCAAAGCCCAGGTTTACCAGCTTCAAGTCATACCATTCCTTTGTCCTGCTGTCACAGTACTGTCCTGAAAAAAGATGCGTTGTTAAGTCATATGATAAATTTCTGTTCTTTGCTTCTTGTGTTGTCAAAACTCACTCTGTGATAACTAAGTCCCACATCTTGCTACCTGGGCTCAAAGTGCCTTCTCTTCACTCTCCATCTCTACTTCATCATCCAGGACTCACAACCTGCCATCTAGCAAGGGAATTTAACAGCTCTTTCAAACATGGAGCTATCCTGTGTCATTCTGCCTCAAGGAAACCTTGTCCAGTGAATATTGGTTAACATCCTGACAACTCTGGCTTCTTAGTATTGACTTGGCAGCATCTGGGAGCTGCCTAAACCCTGAAGCAGTTAATAAAACAGGGTCTTCAAGACTTCACATTTAGTAAGGGTCATTGTCCTATCTTAAAGACAGAAATCTCATGGTCCATCTATGAGATTTACATCACCAGGAGCCTGGTACTCTGACAGCCACAAAGATCATGCTAGAATCACTCAGTGCACTGAGACCCCAGTCTGTGTCCTCCCCAAGATTCAAGCTGAAAGGATAGGGTTTAAGGTGAGTGTCACAGTTAATCTCCTACTGCTGTGAAGAGATACCCTGATCACGGCAACTCCTATAAAGGAAAATATTTAATTGGGGCTGGCTTATAGTTTCAAAGTTTAGTCCATTATCATCAATGCATAGGCAGACAAGGTGCTAGAGAAGGAGTCAAGAGTTCTACATCCTATCCACAAGCATCTGAAAGAGAGAGAGACAGAGAGAGAGAGAGAGAGAGAGAGAGATTGGGCCTGGTTTGAGCATTTGAGCCCTCAAAGTCATCCCCAACTTCCTCCAACAAGGCCAAACCTACTCCAACAAGGCCACATGTCCCAATCCTTCCAAATAATGCCACTCTATGGGGGCCATTTTCATTAAAACTATCTCAGCCAAAAAACTGGGATTATAAAATAATATCACAGGTGGTGAAGGGCTGAGGGATGCCAACTATGAACTCCAGCCACATTGTTTAGCTGCTAGAAGGTTCCCACTACTCCCTACTTGATGAAAAATCTAAGCTTCTGAATTAAGGATAGGCCTTGTTTCTTCATTCAGAGACTCTTCATTGTACAGCTCTCACCCAAGCAGGATGGGATCTCTTCAAGTGAATGTTCACTGTCTCAATGCCTTCACTGATATACCTCTGCCTTTTTGTCCACATGCCAACTTCCTCTTACACTTGATTCCTTGCTAGCTGTGTCACAGTTTGTAGTTCTATCACCAAGGAAACATTTGACTTTGAAAGGCATAGTCACTAGCTGAAAAGTTGGGTGGAAATCTCTGCTCAACATGTCTCAGGAAGCAGGAACATGGGACTCATACACAGTAGATGAAACTGTGTCTTATTTTCTTCCAGTTCAACCTTGGGGCTCCTGGAACCCCCAATGCCACCCCAAACTAAAATCCTCACAGGACCCTTTGTCTGCTTAGAGTCCCCAAGATGTACACATACACTCCTTCGCAAAGTTCCTGTTCCTTCCCCAGGTATCTCCTCTTCCTCCCTGCATCCCAGTGGAAATTTTCCAGGCAGTAATCATAATCTCATAGAGAACACACTTAGAATGAATCATCCAAATGTTCGAATGCTGGTAGCAGTGGGAATGTCCTCTGGGACTATTACTATACAAGGAGAAATTATGGAGCATGGACATGTTCCTTCCATCAATCTCTTTATTGTACTCAGTTCTTCCATCTTTGTTGTCATCCATGACCTCTACTTTTTTTAAGTTATTTCATTGGCTCCATCAATTCATGTGTGCCTGATATTTATTTGTAATTGTATTTGGAACGTACTTCCTTCATTGTTGTTGTCGTTTCAGAAATCCCACAGAAATGGTATTTCTCTACACAGATCATTTTAAGAGTTCCAGAATGCTGGCAGGTGTATGTGCATGTACTTCTCATGATATATGTTTTCATATATCTTCATTACAAGCAGGGTGACAGGTTGTATGCTGGGTGACTTTTCAACAACACTAGGCACAGTGATAAACAAGGTTGGTACCTTGTCAATATTTAGTGAGAAAGAGGCTAGTGTCATCTGCTTTGAGCACAGGTCACTGAAAAAAATGTAACCTAGATGATGAATGTTCTTTATTTGACTTTACCCAGAATTGATAAGAAACCTTACAGGTAGACAGACCAGGAGCTCATCACCACCCTTCAACACTTTACCTAAAGTAGCCAAAAGCAGAGGTATCTGACTGGGTACAGAGAGATGGGGAGGAAACAGTAAATGGCCTACACACTTGACAAAGTGATCATTCGTGAGTGAGGGAAATGTTTTCTAACTTCATCCTTACCAAAGCTGGTTTTTAGAGGTGAGTTTCTTGAACCAAGAAAAGCAACCTTCATGTCTTTGGTATAAACAGGCTTTTAAAGGAAATGTACGATTTTAATTAAAATGAAAAATTTAAATGAGTTGCTTAGAAACAAGACCATATCTAGTCCCTGTGGGAGTTTATACCAATAACAACTGGTTGTAGATGGTTTTCCTTGGAAACAACTCCTAGCCATCCTTAAGTATCAATACTGAGAAAGAACAAGGTCTTATTTGATGCACATAAGGACAGTAAAATAATTTCTAGCTGAGGAAACAGATTAACTGTGAAAGTAGGATACACCTGTGAAAAGGATAGTCTCGTAATATCTTCCCTATGTGTTCTCTGTTTTTATTCTTTTTCCTTACATAAAAGTAGCATATGTTCCTGGGAAAAATAATGCAAATAGTCGAAGAGAAAATTACATTAGAAGAAGATTTGCCCTTTTCCTATCCTATCCTATGCTTTTGGTTTTTCCTCACAATCAGCCACTGGTGACCATGAAAACTTTCGAGATTGGCATAAGAGTGACTGTATCTTTTTTTTTTTTTAAGATTTTTTGAGACAGGATTTCTCTGTGTATCCTTGACTTTCTTGGACTCATTTTGTAGACCAGGCTGGCCTTGAATTTACAGAGATCCACCTGCCTCTGCCTCCTGAGTACTGGGATTAAAGGCATGCACCACCACACTTAGCAGACCATATCTCTAATTTACACAAATAAAACTTTTATATTCCATTCCAAGACTTACAACACATTTCCCATGATGACTTAGAGATCATTCAGTGTCAAGGCAATGAGATATACTTCACTGTCCTTGACACCTGCATTCCACATTGGGTAGAATCTGACAGATTATTTTATTCATTAATGTGTATTAGCCATACATAATAATGGGCAGTGTTATGAAAGGCAATGGCCTTAATCTACTCTCTAATATGCCCTACAGCAATTTGCAAATGTAAATATAAATGAAGCATTCCTTCATTTACATACGCAATCCTGCAGTGACTGTCCCTGTATACCTCATTGCAAACTTTCCTGTCCCATATTTAGGATAAACTCCCAAAAATAAAATTGCCAAGTCAAATTGCACATGCATATTTTTATCATCATTGCCAAAATTACTCTCTAAATATATTGCACTACTTTATTCTCCCACTAGCAACATAGAGGGCTTCCTATTCTGGGCTCTTCCTCATGTCCGCAAGAGACACTGGACACCATGGAACTTAAAAGTGTCCATGAATCTGATAAAATATCACACTTTCACTCTGCGCATTTCTTTCACTTTGAATGCAACTGTGAATTTAATTTATACCATTCACGTTCTTCTCTCAATACATTTTCTATTAATGATCTTTGACCACTTTTCTACTGAATTGTAATTTTCTTAGTAACACCTAAACACTCTTTACTTACTAATGAAATTAGCTTCTTACATTTACAAATATTTCTTTGCTTAGAAATACCATTCATGTAATCACAGGATTCCTTTAATCCTTGATCAGTTGGCATATATGAAAATATTTCTACTCATACAAAATCCTAATTTACATATTTTCTTTTTTTTAATAATTTATTTTTTATTTCTTCAAGTTACATCTCAATCACAATCCCCTCCCTACTCCCCCCTCCAGTCCCACCCTTCCACCCTCCTCCCCCTCAACCCCCCATCCTCTTCCCTTCTTTTTTTTTTTTGTTTAAGGTATTTCTTTTCCCCCCAACAGCTCTCCCTTTCAGTCTAAAAAATGGTTCTTTTTCTTATAACTATAAATACAATACAAAACAACAGAAATAAATAGGCCACAATTATAAGAGTTATATGGCTTAGCATACATTCCCAATGTCCAGTCCATATGTATTTGGCACCTGACTTTAACATTCTACTATCTAACCATCTCCATGAGTTTAAAGTTCTATATCTAACTCAGCTTTCATACTAACTTGCCTCATAATTTTAAAAATATCTTCTTAGATCCAGAACACCCTCTTGATTCCTAAACAACTCAAAATTTAACTATGAGACTCTAGCTATCTATTCTTCAACCACCTCAGAGACCTGAGAGGGATAAATATATCTGATTATATAGGAAGTGCAGGGACTGCAGCTTCCAATACTAAGAAAGGACATACCAGTGGCTGCCTGGACAGTTCCCATTTTCTCTCCATACATTGCAGCATCAATCTTCAGCTATTTGGACCCGCTTCTCTGACAGACATTGATTGTAGAGCAGGAATTATGAAGGACTTACCTACCCTGTCTTGGCAGAGCTAGGGTGTCGACTTATCTGCTTCCAAGTTTTGTCCTTTTTGGACAGAAGTCTGTCTACAGTTGAAGCAAGGGGTTTTTCTTGCCAAGAGAATGGTTTACCACCAATTCAATCATCTCCCACTGGAGATTCTTCGATGCTCATCTTCTACTTGGAGTAAAATAGGGGGTGCTGTCAGTAGCTGACATGTCTCGATATCAAAAATTCTTAAGTTAAGAAAACATCTTTGCATGCCATATTCTGCAGATCTCTTGAGGTTTTTGAAGATGCCCTATCTATCTCTTATATTTAGATAAGCAAATACTGCTTGTCTCTTAGCAACTTGATTTCTGAGTAGCTTAGAAAATAACTGTGATAGACTGTCATAGTAACTAACAAAATGACACGTTTTCATGACTATTAGTTTCTGTTTCTTAATTATCCTAAACAGTTTATGTCGGTTGGTAGCAAGAGGTCAAAACTTGACATTTCAGCCGGGCGGTGGTGGCGCACGCCTTTAATCCCAGCACTTGGGAG
>CAJQZJ010013817.1:3927101-3961620 GCA_907164525.1 Lophiomys imhausi | reverse complement strand
CCTGGGTCTAACCTCCAAAACCCATTTAACAAGACCATTTAACAGCTTGTAGTCTTTTCCCCTAAATAACAAAATTTTCTATTATCTATCAAAAAACCAAAGGGGGAGAACACCCTCCCCACCTTCAGGGGATGGGACGTTGTTCTCTTAAAATGACTTCCTGATGATTTGGGACGTAATTTACATATTTTCTAAGTTGTTTTCTTATTACCAAAATAAGAGAATCTTGTAGAAAAGAAACACACTTTGTACCAAAAAATTCAGCACAAATCTTTACAGTCACTAACTGGCTGAAGAGGCCAAATGTTATTAAGGTCTTAAATACTAGACATTAGAGATTTTTATAACATTCCACTCTGTCTCTTGGCATAGCAATGTGACTTACTTTGGCCAATAAGACAATCTGAAACACAGGGTTACAAAGAGGCACCCATATTTCTGATCCCTCAGAAGTGACTATAAGAATATGTTCAAATTACACTGAGAAGACCACACAGAGCAAAGCTGAATTTTCTCTGCCAATTCTCCAAACACGTACAAGAACCCAGCCAAGACCAATAAAGCTACTGGACTGCATGTAAACTTATGAGCAGTAGTAAGTCATTGAGTGGAGGAATGGGTTGTTGCAGCAATCTTATTAAACTATTTATATGATTAACCTCATTGAATTACCAGTTTTCAAAGATAAATGTTGGGGATTTGTGCTGGATAGTTTCATGTCAACTTGACGCAAGCTAACATCATATGAGAGGAGGGAACCTCAACTAAGAAAATGGCTCTATACCATCTGACTCTAAGCAAATCTGTAGGGCATTTTATTAATTTGTGATTGATGGTGGAGGGCCCAACCCATTGTGGGTGGTGCTATTCCTGGGCTGGTGGTCCTGAATTTTGTAAGAAAGCAGGCTGAGCAAGCCATGGGGAGCAAGGCAGTAAATAACACCACTCCATGTCCCCTGCATCAGCTCCCATCTCCAGATCCCTGCCCTGTTTGAGTTCCTGTCATGACTTCCTTAAATGATGAACAGTGCTGTAGAAGAATAAGCCAAATAAGCTCTTTCCTTACCAAATTTCTTTGATCATCATCACAGCAATAGAAACCCTAAGAAAGGATTACATCGATTGTTGGGATCATTACAAGAAGTAAATAATTCTTATCCCAGTAATAGGGTGTGCCCAGTTCATGCCATCAGTGAGGAAAGGTCTATCAGAAGTGGTGTTTGGAAACTGCAGCAGTTGGTTCTGCAACCCCAAGATATAAATAAAGCATTTGCTACTAGACACTATTATCTTTAGAATCATTTGCCCACATTCCTAGGTGTCCCCAGAGTTACCACGCACCCTTGAGGAGCTTGTTTAGCCCTTCTGGGTTCCTTGTTGTTCTCTCTAGCTGCTTTTCCTCCTGACATTTTTACTCAGCTCTTAGACTTGGGCTCCCAAAAGGTTTACTTTTAACTTCTTTGCTTAGAATCCTCAATCAGTCCTGTCCCTGTACCCTGATGAATCCCTCATTCTTAATGTCATATTTCTAAAGCCCAGATTTGCTAAACAATATACCACTAAGTTTCCAGTGCCTCATCCTAGCCTTGAGGAAGAGGTCTAGCATCTGGAACCAGAAAGCGCATCCTACTCAACTTCACTAGCTACTTCCCATTCCAGCTGTGTGAGGTTTCATACACAGCTCACCAGATATTCCTGCCATAGTCTCTAGTCTTTCAGAAGTGCTGTTTTCTCTACTTTGGGGTAAATTTCCCATCAACAACTCCCCACTCTGCCTGGTATGTGTCAACCCATAGGAAGTTATTTTCTAACCCAGGATTTCCTAGTGTAATCTTCATGTTCATTTGGGCCAGATGGTAGGACGTTTGCTCTATACTAAAGGATGTTTACTTAGCAGGTCACCTCTCTGGCTTCTACAAACTGCATTGTAGAAGGACTCCTCTTAACTTGGGACAAATATAAATATCCATAAACATTACCAAATATCTTGGAGGCAAAATTGGTTTCAGTGGAAGCATTGAAAACCAATCTCAACCCAGTCTAAAAGCAGATTCAATGTTGTCAGCCCTCCTAGGCCTAATTCTGTACAAACAATTATGCCACTTTACAGTAAGCATCTGTTATCAGTTTGTTTATTTCCATAAAAACAGACTTCTGAGAAAAAAATAATGCCTTTGATATCTGTGTGCTTCATGTTTGCCCATTTGATGGAATGGGAAAATGTTCAATGAATGCTAGTCGATAGTGTGCATGTGTTACATAATATAATGTAAATGAGGTATAACATATTTTATATATTATATGTTTATTATGATATATAATAACAATGTAGAAGCTTGGCTCCATGTTATAATCACACAAGGATTTTTTTTTAATATAAGTTCATAGATACACACCCAGACACATACTGAATCATTATCTCAGAGGTTAGATCCAAGGCATGTTTCCTGGTTCAGCCACAAGGTGACTATGAGTTCACTGGTCAGTGGGAACATACTTCAGAATAGCAGGGAACAACTGATAACACCTTTGCCAACCATCTGGCAACACCCACCTTAATGATTGAAAAAAAGATACTCATTCCTCCAGAACTATGCTTCTACCCACAAATGTGAAGTGTTTTTATTATAAGGTGACTGAGGAAGTCCCAAGACACATCTAGACAATCTTATAAAGCCCTATATCCAGTCAGGATAACCCCAGCCAGTCAAAATCAGTAAGCATTTATGAAACATTCCTTTCCCAGTCAGAGCATTTGATTATGACTTATTATTTTATTCTTCCCATGCCCAACCATGCATGGCCAGCATAGCCTTTTCCTTCACTTAACATCAAATTCTATAGTGGAATATGTAGAGGGCCCACTTGCCCCTAAAGGAAGTAGATATTGAGCTGAGCTAAGGCAATATTATTTATATGTTCAGAAGTATGCACCAGTGCAAAGCAAAGCATGTATTAGTGAAGATGTGTCTGACAAAAATCTCTTTATAACTAGGTTAGGGAGATTAGGCCAGAAAGAATGGCCTACAAACAAATAATCAACAGAAAACAGGGCAGTGGATGTACATGGACTAGAAATGTGACAGACTTGCAGAGAAAACTTCACTCTTCATTCCCTAACTAGTTGGTAAGTATATAACAATGGTGCCGCCTCAATCTCAGTAGCAGGTTATCCTCTCAGTCCCAAACTGAATGTCTTTAATGATACTGTCATCCATGGATCTGTCAGAGTCCTTTGATTCTGGTACATCTGTAATTGTCTGCTAGAACTGCAGTTGGGTGCCTTGAACAACAGACTTTATATAATGTCACAATTCTGAAGGGACTGAGGTATAAACAGGATTGGTTCTTTTGAAGGTAGTGAGGGATGGGGGTGGTCCCAGGCTTTCCCTTTGGCTACAGATGGTCACCAATCTCCGTATTTTCACAGCATCTCCCCTCTGAGTTTCTGCTTCCAGAATTCCCCCTTTGCCATGGACACAAGTCATCTTGGATAAGAGAATATCCCATGATGTCATTTTAATCTGAACACCCCCTAAGACATGCCTTCCAAGAGCATTACCTTCTGAGGTATTCTGAGTTAGGACTTCAGCATATGAGTCAGCATAGAGACATACACATCAACCCTTAAGGGTGTCTGGCAACAACACCTAACTCTGTCACTTCACATTCATTTGTGTACCTGCCAAGGATGTGTGATTGTCTTTCCTTCTCCCCTCATCCAGATCCCTCAATTCTCCCAGACAAGATTATGTAGTATCTCTTGCAGATCCTTGGGAATGAGCTTCATCACACCAAACTCACTGTGGCCATGTAAAGATTATGAGTTTGTGGAGGAAACAGGCATGGTTTTAAATCTATTCTAAGCTGTACTATATCTTAAACTCTTTCCTACCCCAGTTCCACAGGCTTATGATAAAGATCTACCTGTTGAGCTATATATTTTAAATGTTACTAGTTATTTACATATTCATATGTGAAAGTCAGAAATTACCAAGGAGCAAATTGTGTTATTGTCAGGGAAAATACTCACTGTGTAACCTAAGTTTGCAATTAGAAAGTGAGCCCCATGACAAGAGTGTGTGAGTCAGCCTGTAGCCTGTTAAAGTCCAGCCCTTCACAATACCTCATGATGTGGTCCCTAAGAAGGACATGGCATGTTTTCCTAAGCTTTGAAAGGATCCTTAGGATAAAACTCTAGAAACCATCCACTTTTCAGAGATAAAGCAAGACTTCATAAAATACTGTTAGTCAACATTTTTTTAGATTTCTCTTTGCAGACTCACATTTATGGGAAACGAAATTTAAACAAATATTGTAAATCAATAGAGCAAAATTAAAATCACTGGGTTTTTATTCTTAGTTTTAAAATGCATAAAAATAACTGTAAAATGTTTCTGATGTTTTTAGAAACTTAATATTAAATTTTTTAGTTTATCTTTTTGTGGGCTAATAAGTATCTGACTCATCTCCTGTCTAAGTCTGACACTTTAGTGTGATACTTTAGTAGACAACAGAGGTCTTAAGCAGAGGCATCTGTCTGTAAGGGTCTGAGTGAAATATAAAAACATAACATTTGGTTTCCGACATTCACAAGATTTTCTCATCCCCAGCAAGAAAAAAAAAACTTGAAAGTCAAGCTTTGTCAGGAGAAAGGCAGAGGAGCTAAAGTGGCTCCTTTCCATCATCAAAATGCCAGGATAGAAAACAAGTGTGAGGTGGTTGAAGAACAGATAGCTAGAGTCTCATAATTAAATTTTGAGTTGTTTAGGAGTCAAGAGAGTGTTATACATCTAAGAAGATACTTTTAAAATTGTGTTGCAAGTTAGTATGAATGTTGAGTCAGATATAGAACTTTAAACTTATGGAGATGTTTAGATAGTAGAATGTTAAAGTCAGGTACCAAATACATATGGACTGGACATTGGGAATGTACGTTAAGCCATATAACCCTCATAACTGTGGCCTAATTACCTCTGTTGTTTTGTATTGTATTTATTATTATAAGAGAAAGAGGCATTTGTTGGACTGAAAGGGGAAACTGTAGGGGGAAATAAGAAATACCTTAAACTTAAAAAAAAAAAAGGGAAGAGGATGGGGGGTTGCGGGTGGGAGGGTGGGACTGGAGGGGGAATAGGGAGGGGACTGCGATTGAGATGTAACTTGAAGAAATAAAAAAGAAAGAAAACAAGTGTGGAAGACAAGACCACAATATCGCTTAATGCCTACCATGCACCTGATGTGAACATTATTATCAATATGTAATATGAAAGCATTATATAAAGAATATCATCTGTAGCTATTAACAACTTAGAAAAGGTTTCACAACTATAATGAATACTTATTTATCACTTTACCTAAAGTTATGTTTTTATTTCAAAATTACAGATGAAGAAACTGAAATGACAGTATAAATCAAAGAACTGTCACCTTGCCTAGACTTGGAGAGAGTGTGACAAATTTCTTGAGTTCCTACTGGTAATGACTTTTTAGGTATTATGTCTTTAGACAGCATAAACAGCGAAATGGTGGAGTCAACGACCTCCCCTCTCTGAAGGCATTGTCATCAAGACCTTCCCATTATCACCAACCAGCAGTTGTGCAGCCCTGTCATCTCCAAGGAAGAGTCACCAGCTCAAATGCTTTGCAGCCTGCAGTGGCTTGGGCAAGGTGCTGAGCCTGTTTTCACAACCATACATACACATCTACTTTGGAGCATCATTGTATTAAATAATAAAGTACTTTACAAAGCACAAGGCTCAGAAGGTCCAGAAATCCTCCCTAAGTACTTGTGATTGTTGTTATCTAAATAATCAAATGTGTATATATTAATTACAATGAATAACTAAACAATTTTGCATTTTGTCACTTTCTCTGTGCCTTCACTTGTCTTTGAAATGATTACATTTTGAGGGACATATTTTAAAAGCACTAAATAAAATGAAGAATTTTACAACTATAAAATAAATACTCAGAAACAAATTGCAGAAGAGGACTCTAGAGAGACAACAAGATCCTATGTCTGGAGCATCTTTCTCCCAGCAGCACTATGTAGGACAGTAAGCTGTCTCTATTCTCTGGAGGCAGGAGACAGCTGCTTTCTACCTGTTCCAGCCACAGTAGAGCTAGTGACTGTCTGCTGGGAAGCAGAAGCTGGGGAATTTGCTTCAGAAGAAGTCAATGGAAATGGCAGTAAGCCAAACATCTATGCTGAGGGGAAAATACATTTGGGAACCTAGAATCAAAGAGAAAAGTTGCCTGGACTTTTCAGGAAGCCCCCAATCTCCATACTATGCAGCTCAGACTGGCATGAAGACTATTCTTGTGAGACATCTGTAGGTGGCGCTCCACCACAGAGACTGGACTTGGACTAAAACACCATTTCTCCCATCAGCATCTCTCCCAGGCCCCTATTATTATATGAGGTTCCAATTTCTTCCTATTGTCGTTAATATTTATTGTCAACTTCAGTGGATTAAGAAGCAGCTAGGAGATTAGTGAAGCACATGGCTGAGTGTTTCTGTGAGCACTCTTCCTGAAGAGGATTAATGAAGTGGGGAGAATGTGGATGTCACCAACCCTTAAGCTGGGGATGGAAATGGATGGAATGTTTTTAAAGGGAGGGTAGGTTCAGGAACACAAACTTGCTCTGTCTGTCTATATCTCTCTCTGCCTCTCTCTCTCTCTCTCTCCCTCTTCCCCCCTCCTCTTCCTCTTCCTCCCTCTTTCCGCCCCCCCCCCTTCCTTCCTATCCAACTTTGTGTATTTGTGGATGCACATAAGAGTATTTCATATTGGCTTCAAAGAGAATAGCTTCTGCCATTTCTCATGCCAACATGATGTTTTTCCTCAAAACAAGACCTAAAACTAATGGAACCAAACAGACCTTCCCTGCCTTAAGTTACTTCTGCAGGCATTTTGCCACGGGCTTTCTTTTGTGCAGTGGGGAAGCATTTCTACAGGTATCCAAGGCCCTTGAACTACCTCTCAATTGCTTCTTTTATCGAGAGTCAGCTGCAGCGCACTGGTAGGGTGAACTGTGCAGTTGGTCCTTCGAGTGGGGAACAGATTTTTGCACCCAGGCCTGAATCTACATAAAGCTTGCAGGTGTGAGCAGCAGGAAGGAGAGAGAGACATCTCCAGCGCACTGTCCATCCCTGCTTCTGCTCTCCAGGCAGAGAAGACATAAATCCCTCCAGTACATCCTCTGTTCTTCTCGCATCAATCAGGGATCACCTCTGGTTACTTTCCTTTTCACTGCAGAACAATCTCACCCCTATCAGGAGGCCAATGACCAGTAAAAAGGCAAGGCTAAGAAGCAGGAATATGGTTTCTAGTCCTTGCTCAGTGATGAGTTTGACAGGCTACCTTTGAACTCGTTCTGTCCCTCTCTAGAATCATAAACTGCTGATGATTATGCTCCCAATATTACCTAGTCTGGTCTTGTGACCCTGTCAAAAAAATCAAGTTGGAATTCTTTTTGGTCTCTCCTCTTTCTTCTCTTCCTACTCCTTCTCCCCCTCCTCTTCATCCTTCTTCTTGTTCAATATGTATAATAATTGTATAAAAAACATAATTCAACAAGAAATATCTCTACCTTTCCAACAAACAGCTAAGTGTATCATTAGCAAAAAGCATAATAATTATGTTTTCCAAACGCTCTGAAGACCAGCAGAGCCCAGAGGTCCTGTGTGAGCCAGCCACAGCACACATTCTGCTCCAGATGTCCTCTCCTGTCATCATAGTCATGAATTCCAAGGATGATCTAGAAATCCATCTTGGGGTGGGTGGTGTGGAACTGGATTTTTCCATCACTAGGTGTCACTGTCCTACCCTAAATAGCCCTCAAGTTCCCCACTAGCTTAGAATGGGTCCTTTGCCCTTCACCTCCTTTGCGTGCATCTTCCCACTGCTCAAAGATGCACCACCGCATTTAAAGCTATATGCTCCCTCATATCTCTTCTTGCTTTCCTTCCAGGTCTCTGGAAATTACCAGTGAGGTCAAAAGTGAAGCGTGCCCCAGCCCCAGTAAGGTCTGCAGCTACTTCCATTAATAATAATAATAATAATAATAATAATAATAATAATAAATAGTAATTGGTCGCAATAAGCACCTTCTGTGGACCATCCTATCTATGCTGGGATCTGAAGACTCTGGGAAGAAAATGCTTTCCAAGTCCTCAAGCGCCCTCAGAAGCCATGTCACTGCAATCAGTTAGAAAATGCTAAATGGAAGGAACCTATCCAGTGAATGGACAGAAGCAGTCCTCTGGCCTGCCTGGAGTAGACAGGGAAACTTTACAAAAAGAGGCAGAATTAAAACTTTGTATCAAGTTGATGTGCAAACTATTGGCACATAGTATCCTGAACAATTAAGCCCTGCATTCCTGACCTGTATAGTGGAACCCTGACCTACCTTTCCAGGTTTCATTCCTGTTGTTTTCCCTACTTGTGTCTTGCCCTAGAAGAACAGGACACACACTCTCCAGAAGGGGCCACTGGTATTCAGCTAACCTCAAGTTTATCTAGAGGCTGTCCCCATAACCATGCCTTGCCCCACACTCACATATCTAGTGGTAGATGGAACAGCATAATGTGATCTCATAAACTATGCTATCTGTTTAATTGTTGGACCCATTTAACCTTTAGCAAACACTAGTAGTCTTCCATGATTGTTCCTATATCTTGTCTGGAAAACCTTTATTTAACACACTTTATGGTACAACCATCAAAGCCCTTATTATTTGCTTAGTGCTTGATAGTTTGAGTGCCTCTGGGCTCTGCTTCTGTCTCTGAAGGTCAGGTATAATGGTTCTCATCTGGTGGATGAGAAACCAGCTCCTGAAGAAAGTTGAATGTATACTACATATTTAACATTAGACAGAGTTCTCAAGTCCAAATGTTAGTCATCTTTCTGTGGCTAATGATTTGACTATCATGTGACATGGAAAAACACTTCAACACATACTTACTTGTTGAATAAATGCAACCCCTTACCAAGTTAACCAACACAATATGACTCTTTTGCAAAAGAGGAGTCATTAAGAGAAAATAATTCAAAAGGCATTTAGTATCTACTCTCTATGAGTCATTACATTACCAGCAGCAGTATAACAATGAACTAAAAAATGCCAATTTTTCCCTTTTGGAACATGGGTAGTAGCTTAACAAGAAATCTCCCTCATCTTTCCAAAAAAAAACAGCTAAGTGCATTGTTAACAAAAGGCACATTTTTCATGCACTTATCACCTATCCTGAAGACCAGCATAAGATCAGCATGTACAAATATGGAGTACATGTCAAAGGAAAAGTAGAAGAATGCCAAACAGGAAGCCTCATCTCATCTTGAGGAAAAGATGTCACAAAAGAGAGATAAAAGTATAATCCAGGATGAAATGAGTAGGCATTAGAAGGGCTTAGAGAAGAGGAAAATAAAAGCATTAAGAATTTAGGACTTTGGCACTCATGATCTCCCAGCAACTGTTGTTGTTTGCATAAGACCTGCACAAGATCAAGCCAGTCAACATTCCAGCATGAAAAGAAGAGAGGCTTATGCACCCTCACTCCCAACTGATGAGCTATTGACAGTTAATGGTTTCTGAGGCAAGGAGAGACAGTTTTCTTTAAGGATGGGAACCCATAGTGGTTGACCACACTCTGCTCCAATGGGTAGCCCCATCTCTGTGAACATGTGGCCAGCACAAATAGAATTCAGTGGAGTATTAAAAATAAGGTTGGGAGGGGTAAGAAGGTAGGGAGTAAATCTGGAAAGTTGTGAGGAGATGTTATGAGGATTAATATGCTCAAAATACACCATATGAATGTGTTTAATTTCAAACAATTAATAACATTATTTTTAAAGAAGTTAAACAGTCTGAGTATGGTGGCACATGCCTGTCATCTTGGGGTTCGCCAGTATTTCAGTAGTTTTAAGGCTGAGGCAGGAGGATCTCAAGCTCAAGAAGAGGAGGAGAAGGGAAGTGGGGGACAGAAAAGAAAAGTAGAGAGAAAAATCAACCTAGAAGCAATAAGCTGAATGAATTCCCTTTCGACCGCCATCCTCCAACTCTAGGTAAATGATTAAAACTGTCCTCCAACTGAGAAGATGATAAATGATTTCATTGAAAGGAAGCTTCAAGGTTTGCATTGGAGCCAGGGACCTGACTCTAGAGCAAAAGGTGGAGTCTTCAGCAGTTGGTTTATATGTAAAATATATACTGATCAAGAGTCACACACGCCTTTAATCTCAGCACTTTGAAGGCAGACAGGTGGGCCCTGTGTGAGTTCAAGACAAGCCTGGTCTACACAGTGAGTTCCAAGACAGCCAGAGCTGTATAGTAAGATCCTATCAAAAAAAAAAAAAAAAGAAAGAAAGAAATAAAAGAAAAGAAAAAAAAAGAATATGAATACCTCTGTAAGGTTTTTTTGTTTGTTTGTTTTTTGTTTTTTGTTTTTTTGAAGAGTCAGTGAATTCATGTGAACATAAAAACTGTAACTAGCAAAGCACAGGGATAATGTCAATATCTGGGCTCCACAAGCCTGTGAGCTCAATCATAATCTTACTAACTATGTAACTCCATTACAAATTTTTTATGTTCTTCCCAATGTGCAACTTCTTTTTCTGGCTTGATTACAGGTAATCAACCATTCTCTGCAATCTTCCTTCCAAATATTCGGGAGCAGTGGAGGACTAATCCCTAGGAATGCTTTGTTTTCCTCAGATGCTATGAGACAGGCAGTGTGACCTCCAGATCCTGACTGCTCCAGAATCTGTAAAAACACTGAATCAGCATCCAAATGCCACAGCCTGCATGGAACAAAACCACTGCTCCTAGAATCCAGGTGGAAACAGTGCTCCCTGTGTTAGCCTTAACAGGGAGGGTTCTGACAGCACAAATGCATAAATCCAACACACGGAAGTCAGTAGTGACCTAAGGCCTGCCTTCTAGTATTCATCCAAGTCTACAGGGAGGTGGGGATAGGAAAGACCCTGACAGCTGTCTCTGCATCTAGCACTAGTTCTACCATTTAAGCCTGCCTTAGAATCTCCTTGACACCTCGCCTGGGGCAGTCATTCTCTATTATGGTACTCTACAACATAGTTCTGTGCATTTAGTCATATCTGGAGACATTTTTGATTTTCTCAACTGGAAGAGGTGTGCTGCTGGAATTTAGTTGCTAGAAGCCAGGGTTCAATGCATTGGAAAACTCCTGCATTGCAGCATTGTCCAAGTCAAAATTTCAATAACAGTGGTATTCTGAAACCCCAAGATGCCTAATAAAGAGATCATTTTTTTAATGATTTGGAATCTGATGAATTTATTCTCGTGAACCAAGTAATCATGCTTCATCATGTCTAAATTCCAACATGGATAGAACTCAAGTCTAAAGCCCAATCCTTGTCCCTTATGTAATTCAGCAGATAAAAAAAAATAGTTATGTAAGCCAGGTGTGGTGGTGCACGCCTTTAATCCCAACACTCAGGAGGCAGAGGCAGGCAGATCTCTGTGAGTTCAAGGCCAGCCTGGTCTTCAAATCGAGTCCAGGACAGCCAGAGATACACAGAGAAACCCTGTCTCGAAAAAAAAAAAAAGTTATATAGACTTTTCCTTAACTCTCTCACATGACACAACACACCTAAGCCCTTACTTCTGCCCATTTATATCATTACATTGAAGATAAATGAGTGAAATGACTGTAGGTTCTTTCATTCAACAAATATTTGGTCATTGCTTATTATACACTTGGCAAAGTACTGCCTAAATGTACAGTTGATTAACAGTTTCCCTGTTCTTACAGTTCTTACAGTGTGGAAGAATAAATGGTAAATCAACAAACCTATAATTACAGATTTTAATACATGTCCTGAAGGAAAAACATAGGATACCCTGAAAGAAAATAGATTGGAGGACATTCAGGAGCAAAGGGAAAACAATAATCATCTGAAGAAGTAATGTCCAAGCTGAGACATTAGTCCAGTGAAGAAAAGGAGAAAGATTGGGATAAAATGGACATTGGAAATGGGTGGAGAGAGGATTATGGTCAGTAACCCAACATTACTGCCATCTGAGAAGCTTTATCCAACATATAATGGAAACAGATGCACAGACTCATAGCCAAACATTAGGCAAAAATCAGGGAGTCTTGAGGAAAAGTTAGGGGAAGGTTTGAGGAAGCTGGAGGGATCAAGGACACTACAAGAAGACCCACATAGCCAATTAACTCAGATACAAGAGGGCTCATAGAGGCTGAACCACCAACAAAAGAACTTGCATGGACTAGGCCTAGGCCCACTACATATATGAAGCTGACAGGCTGCTTGGTCCTCAAGTAGACCCCTTAACAATTGGAATGGGTCTATCTCTGATTTGGATGCTATTGTATCCCTCTGGAACTCATTTTCCTAGCAGACCTGCCTTGTCTTGCCTCAGTGGAAGAGAAAGCACTTAGTACTGATACAATTTGATGTGCCAGAGTGGTTTGATACTGGGAGGGAGTATAGGGCAAGTGGGTAGGAGTGTAGGACAGGGAGTAGAGGAGGGAGAGGGATGGTGACTGGTATGTAAAATAAACAAATGAATAAAAAATGATTAAAGATAAATTATTGTGTTAAAAAAGAAAGAAAAGAGAGTTTGGCATGAATGTGTGGCAAAAAAATAAAAATAAAAAAGAATGTGTGACTATACACAGTGTGATGTAGTTGATGTCTTTAAAAAGAATTCCCTGCCTCTGTGTGGGTGGTAAGTTGGAGACTCCATGTAGTGAGAGAAGCCTGGGGAAGGCACATGACAGGGCCCAGGAGCCCAGTGGTGACAGGGAAATTTCTACAACATAAGAATGGAGATAGTACCAAAAGCTCTGAGACGTTGTGCTCTTTCAAGATGAAGCTAGAGTCTATATTCAGTGACTGGCAGTCACCGAGGCACTTTGGAAGAACAAATATCACTCTGAATAACTTCTCAGAATTAAAGCTTATCAAAAAATCAATACTCACTTTTCCTCCTCATCATTCCTACTGAGGAAGAATTATACACCTGATGGGTGGGCATCTGCCACTACAACACTGTTGGGGGTCTTTTGCTGCTTACTCAACTGGTCAAAATATTGACTGATATTTATTTACTCCCTTACTTACTTACATAATTGTTTGCTTCTTTATGACCAAAGATGTGCAGAATGGGAATAACAAATGACTTTTCTCAGGCCTAAATTTCCTGCTTAGAGACTTTCCTACTGTCTCAGATCAGGACCATTTCTTGAAATCAGACTGACCAACAGCAGGCCATGGCCAAGGTCTTAAGATATTTTCTCTGACAAACATTATCCTGGGGCCTGGGAAATTCCTTCAGAGAGTTAGTTAAATTCATGTTGATCCCTACAAAAGGCCTTTTCTTTCAGGAAGACCCTAGTGACCTCAGATTCAGGGATGAGAACAGTGTTAAGAATGGGTTCCATCTCATGTAATGGGCCTTAAATCCAATCAGATATTGGTTACTCCCACAAACTTTGTACCACTATTGCCCTAGAACATATTGCAGGTAGATCATCATTGTAGATCTAAGAGTTTACTCTTGGGCTGGTGTTTTTCTCCCTCCTTTAGTTGCACAGAGTTCCTTCCTGTACCATGAACACTAGCCTATAGGGAAAATGGGTCTAGGTAGTCACCATCTCAACATCTCCATGTTCAATGAGTTGGATATGTGCCATCTTCAACAATAAGCCCTTACCATTAAGGACAGGCTAGAACCCAACAGTCTGAACTCAAAGGAAAATCAGCTCATATTCTATCATTATCATTGGTGTCAAATGTCATATCCTCAGTTGGCATCTTCATATGTCCAGCTGGCATCTTCATATGTCCATGCTGTTGTCATCTGTCATCTAGGCAAGAAGGCTTAGAAGGCATGGGGCTAGATTTTTTAAATGAAAGAAATTGTACTTCCATCAAGGATGGCCTATTTAATAAACTCTAACCCCACCCCAACACCAATGTTCTGCTGTGTTCAAGAAACATGAGAATTCTCTACAAAGGAACATTCAAAGGTATGGATCTGGTAAGACTGAATAGGGAGCAAAGACTGGTGAATGATGAGAACTTTGGTCCCTGTCCTCAAAGAGCTCACATTTAATACTAGGAGGAGAAAAGACTGGTAATAACAATATGCTGGGCATGAACATGTTGTGCAATGACAGGTGGCAATGGAATAGGGAGAAAATAAACTTTGCCTGGATATTGAAGAGATTACAGGCACCTCTCTATGGCACAAAACCCCATGGATGAACCAGAGTTGATTAGCTGCACTTAGGAAAACAAACAGAAATCCAAACAGTGGATTTCAAAGATGATACCTGCTTCACTATTTATTTTAGAAGAATAACCAAGTGACATAAATTTCCCTTATGGATTTTTTTATTATAAAGTTATCCTTGAGGAGTGAGTTTTCAAATAGGAAAATACTTCTTTAAAGTTATATAGTCTTAGTTTTCGCATTTATATCCAAGCTCCAGAAGTGTTTGTTGGTCAATGTGGGAAGCCTGCCCTTCAGTTGTCCTTAAAGAGAATCTAGGTATCAAGAACCCTTAATGGGATGAAACAACAGATGAAAGGTGGTGTGAGCTCCACCTCTACAGCCTGGCAACTCTTTTCATTCATAAATATAGACTGGGGTTGGAATGCAGTAGAAGCCTCTAGTTCATGATTAAGGTCCCCACTCCAAGAACACAGTTTAAACTTCAAAAGACCTGGCCAAAAACATCCCCTTAAACATTATGAAATTCCACAAATATAATTTCCAATAGCCAATCTTTAATTGTGTTATACTTCCCAAAGACCCATTTCCCTGTATCCCTGTCCTGCCTCACCACCATAGCCTGCTGCTGTTGTAATCCCAGCCCCAACTTGGACAGGCTTCTGCTGCCCAGAAGCATGCCAGACCAGTCAGAAGAACAGATGAGAATCCTGCCTGCCCATGGAACTCTCTCACTCACTAGATCCTAGATTTGACTTCCAAAGACCCATTTCACTGTACCCCCCATCCTGCCCGACTGGTATGGGGGTTATCCTATCTGAGGCTCCAAGAAGTGGAGGATATAGGGTATGAAGTGACCACTTCCTGTATCCAGGCAGGACTTCCAGTGGAGTGATAAGGATGCCAACCCACCCACAAAACCTTCAAGCAAATTTTTTCCTGCCCACAAGATGTGTGGGAACAAAGATGGAGCAGAGACTGAGGGAATCAATGGCCAACCAATGACTGACCCAACTTGAGACCCACACCATGGGCAAGAACCAATCCCTGACACTATTAATGATACTTTCCTATGCTTGCAGACAGAAGCCTAGCATAACTGTCCTCTAAGAGGTTCCACCTAGCAGCATATCAAAACAGATGCTGAGACCCATAGCCAAACATAAGATAGATCTTGGGGAGTCTTATGGAAGAGCTAGGCAACAATAGAGTGACCCAGAGGGGACAAGAACTCCACAAGAAGACTAACAGAGTCAACAAACCTGGGCATTTGGGGGCTCACAGAGACTGGACTATTAACCAAAGAGCATGCATAGGCTAATTTAGCCCTCCCCCACATATATCAGAAGATGGAAAGATCTTTCATGCTCATGGATCAGTAGGATTAGCATAGTAAAAATGGCCATCTTACCAAAAGCAATCTACAGATTCAATGCAATCCCTATCAAAATTCCAACACAATTCTTGAAAGAACAATTCTCAACTTCATACGAGAAAACAAAACAAAAAAAAAACAAACAAACAAATGAAAAAAAAAAACAAGGACAGCTAAAAACAATCCTATATTAAAAAAAAACAAGGACAGCTAAAACAATCCTATATTTAAAAAAAAACTTCCAGAGGTATCACCATTCCTGATTTCAAGTGTACTATAGAGCTATATTAAAAAGAAGAAGGAGAAGGAGAAGGAGGAGGAGAAGAAGAAGAAGAAGAAGAAGAAGAAGAAGAAGAAGAAGAAGAAGAAGAAGAAGAGGAAGAGGAAGAGGAAGAGGAAGAGGAAGAGGAAGAGGAAGAGGAAGAGGAAGAGGAAGAGGAAGAGGAAGAGGAAGAAGAAGAAGAAGAAGAAGAAGAAGAAGAAGAAGAAGAAGAAGAAGAAAGAATTTTTAAAAAGAAAAGAAAAAAACTCAGTTGGTGTTGGCATAAATACAGACAAGTTGATCAATGGAACTGAATTGAAGACTCAGATGTAAATTCACACATCTATGGACAACTGATTTTTGATAAAGATCCCAAAAATATACAATGGAAAAAAGACAGCATCTTCAACAAATGGTGCTACTCTAACTATATGTCTATATGTAGAAGAATGCAAATAGATCCATACCAATCACTCAAGTCCAAGTGGATCAAAGACCATAACATAAAACCATAAAAAAGAAATAATCTTGAACACATTGATACAAAGGATAATGTAATAGGTTAGTTTTCTTTAGTGAGTTAGTAAAAACTTTTAAGAGGGGCATGCAGATCAGCCTGGCATCTGGCAGCATATGGATCTTTTCAAGCCAGGGAAACTAAAGGAAGGCTTCTCAACACAACCACACTTTGAAAGACAATAGTTGAAGCTTTCAAGACTTGATGCCAAGGAGGGGCAGAGAAAAGCCTTGTTTAGAGACCTGTCCCAGTGCCCCAGTGAAGGGGTGTGGCTATAAAACTGCAGAAGCTTCAAGAACTGTCAGTTTCATCGAGAGAGCTCAAAAGTTTGTGGGACACCTCAAAAGACCTCAAGACCACACCCTATATAAGCCAGGGAGCTCCACATGAAGCTCTCTCTGACCCATGGATGAGAGACAGGAGCATACACTTGGGAGACTATGAAATGCTACGCGACATATGCCAACTGTGCTGAGGCCATGCTAATATAGCTCAAGCCTTGAGGCAATAAGCGACAAGTGAATAAAAGCCTCAGAAAGGGGCTCTTACAATGGGACAGCCCAAGAAGACTTTGAGGAGCCCCAGAGTTGAAGGAGGGAAGCGTGTGAGGCGTGCCTGGGCTGATGAGATCATAGACGGTAATGGTGGCCTGGGAAAGCTGGGACTGGCTGTCACCACGGTGGCAGGAGCAAAAGTAACTGAAGTGGGCCAGAGGTAGTAACAGCACTGGCCCGAAGCTCAAGGCACGCACAGGCTGTGAAGACACCTCAGAGATAGAGGCTACATCTCTGAGGAGACTGTAGAGGTAGAGCCCTGTTGAGGAGGCCAGGGACCTGCTATAGGACTCCAGGCCTGGCGAGGCCTAGAAGCCAAACATTAGACTGTGAAGCACGCGCATAATTGGCTGATGGAGGAAGCTGACCTCAGGCTGAGAGGTGAGCCAAATGACCTTAAATGCCAATTGGCAACACTAAGCCCAGAAGAAGCTGAGCCAAACTGAAGGTAAGTTTGCTGTGACTGGCAGAGCCAGACTGGGAACACTTGAAATTTGCCTACAGATAGACCAATGTGCCCTTGGTCTTGCACAGAAAAATTTAATATTCCTTCAAGACAGTTAAAAAGAGACTTGTGCCGGGCAGTGGTGGCGCATGCCTTTAATCCCAGCACTTGGGAGGCAGAGGCAGGCGGATCTTTGTGAGTTCGAGGCCAGCCTGGTCTACAAAGTGAGTCCAGGACAGCCAAGGATACACAGAGAAACCCTGTCTTGAAAAACCAAAAAAAAAAAAAAAAAAAAAAAAAAAAAGAGACTTGTTAGGTATTCTTAGGTATTAGGTGTTTATAGGTATTAGGCTATAGGTATTAGGTATTGTAGGTTATAGGATATAAGTGTTTTATAGGTGTTTATTAAGTATTAATAAATATGTGTTCTAAATAAAATTTTTCAGTAACAGGATAACTTCCTGAACAGAGTACACATAATGCAGGCACTAAGATCAAAAATTAATAAATAGAACCTCATGAAAATGAAAAGCTTCTGTAAGACAAAGGACATTGTCAATAGGACAAAATTGCAAACCACAGAATGGGGGAAAAATTCACCAACTCCAATCTGAGAGAAGGTTAGTATCCAAAATCAATAAACCAAATAACCCAGTTTAAAAATGGATACAAATCTTTTTGCATCTTTTTTTTATTTCTTCAAGCTACATCTCAATCACAATCTCCTCCCTACTTCTCCCTCCAGTCCCACCCTCCCACCCTCTTCCCTCTCAATCCCCCATCCTCTTCCTTTTTTTTAAGTTTAAGGTACATCTTTTCCCCCCAACAGCTCCCCCTTTCAGTCCAACAAATGGCTCTTTCTCTTATAACAATAAATACAATACAAAACCAACAAAAATAAATAGGCCACAATTATGAGAGTTATATAGCTTAGCATACATTTCCAATGTCCAGTCCATATGTATTTGGCACTTGACTTTAATATTCTACTATCTAACCATCTCCTTGAGTTTAAAGTTCTATATCTAACTCAGCTTTCATACTAACTTGCCTCACAATTTTAAAAACATCTTCTTAGATCCAGAACACCCTCTTGATTCCTAAACAACTCCAAATTTAACTATGAGACTCTAGCTATCTATTCTTCAACCACCTCAGAGACTTGAGAGGGATAAATATATCTAATTATATAGGAAGTGCAGGGCCCGCAGCTTCCAAAACTAAGAAATGACATACCTGTGGCTGCCTGGACAGTTCCCATTTTCTCTCCACACATTACAGCATCAATCATCAGCCGTTTGGTCCAGTTTCTCTGGCAGACATTGATTGTAGAGCAGGAATTATGAAGGACTTACCTACCCTGTCTTGGCAGAGCTAGGGTGTCAACTTACCTGCTTCCAAGTTTTGTCCTTTTTGGACAGCATTCTGTCTACAGTTGAAGCAAGGGGTTTTTCTTGCCAAGAGAAAGGCTTACCACCAATTCAATCATCTCCCACTGGAGATTCTTCGATGCTCATCTTCTACTTGGAGGAGAATAGGGGGTGCTGTCAGGAGCTCACATGTCTTGATATCAAAAAATCTAAAGTTAAAAAAAAATCTTTGAATGCCATATTCTGCAGATCTCTTGAGGTTTTTGAAGAGGCCCTATCTATCTCTTATATTTAGATAAGCAAATGTTGCTTGTCTCTTAGCAACTTGATTTCTGATTAGCTTAGAAAATAACTATAATAGACTGTCATAGTACCTAACAAAATGGCAAGCTTACATGACTATTAGTTTGCATTTCTTAATTATCCTAAACAGTTTATGACAATTGGTAGCAAAAGGCCGAAACTTCACATTTCATTTTTTGTTTTACCCCCTAACCCTTCCATCCCACTCCTCTGGGACTCATGGACTATATAACAGTCCCTCGCCCCAGTTCAGAGGTCATATGAGGGCCAAGAGCCTCCTCATACACTGGGGGCCTACAAGGCAGGACCACCAGTGAAAGTGTCTCATTGACAGGGAGAGACAACTAAAAAACAAACAAACAAACAAATAAAAAAATTAAAAAAATAAAAAGTCTATGTCCATGTTCACTTTGGTGTGCAAAAAAAAATAATAATGATGTTGCTAAAAGTATGTTTATCATATAAGGAGGCCGTATTAGTACTGTATGGGTACTTTTTGTATATAGGCAGTTTTCACTGTGCTCATTGTTTTTATAACTTGAACATAGAGAAATATATGAGAAGTGTAATAAAAGTACTGGAATTAAAAATGAACTGTAAAGAATACTTTAAAAATGGGTACAAATCTAAACAGAATTCTACACAGAGGAATTGCAAATAGCCAAGACACAGTTAAAGAAATGTTCAACAACCTTAACCATCAGGGAAAAGCAAATCAGAATGACTTTCAGATTCCTTCTTACACCTGTCAGAATGACTAAGATAAAAAACACAAGAGACAGCTCATGCTGGCAAGGATATGGAGCAAGGTGGACACTCTTCCATTGCTGGTGTGAGTGAAAGCTTTTACTGTCACTTTGGAAATCAATATGGCAGTTTCTCAGAAAATTGGAAATTTATCTACCTCAAGACTGAGCATATACCCGAAGGACACTCCATCCTACCACAAGGACACTTGTTCAACTATGCTCACAGCAACTTTATTCATAAAGCCAATGACAATTGGGGAACAGTATTTACACAACAGTGAGATAGGAGATTCTCAGAACAAGGATTGCAACCATAAATGGGATATACAGAAATCTGCATTTGGATTGCACAATAAACATATTCCTACAGACTATTTTAAAAACTGAGAGTAACTACTCAAATTTCTAAAGAGGGATTCAGGAAGACTGATAGAAACCACCTGTATCTTCCCTCCAGGACCTGTGTATAAAGATTGAGATACAATAAACAGCATATTCCATTTTACAGCACCAGACTTGAATGTAATCATAGGAAGGAAAGATGAGTCACAGGAAGAAAAATCTGACCATGTAGATAAAGTTGTCCTGAATACCTACTATGTGCCAGACAATAGCATCTGCATTTGCCTTTATCCACATAAACAATTAAACTTTTCCAAGAATGAGGAAACAAACACAGAGGTAATTTATCTGGTTTCCCAGAGATAGTCGGAGACAGTTACCAACTGTAAATCCAGGTCTCCTCTGCCTCACACCCATCTCCAGGTCTCCGGGGAGATTGTTGCCAATGGAATAAGTGTGAGACTCTTAGACATATCATGTCCTGTCAGGTGAATGTTCATCATGCTAGGGATCCTCTTTTCTTTGTCCATGAATATTGAAGCAGTCGGGTGGCTCTGCTGTCAGCTAAGGTGAGTAGATGGAAACAAATGCCTTCCATGACTATCACTGGCTCACGGGCGTGAGATGATTGCTCCCAACCTCATTTGAGACCAAAACATAGGAGCACCAAACAACATTGGAGGCATCAAATGACAAAGATAGCCCTCATGTCCATGTGACAGTGAATAGTAAGTGGGGTCCCATTACCTCCAAATGGTAGTTCTTTGCTTTTGTTCTTGGGTAGCTTGAAGTGCAGGCATCCTTCAAAAGTTTGGTAGCAACTTGTCTCCCATTATTCTGACAGCCTCTAGCTCAGTGGTTCTCAACCTCTCTAATGCTGTGACCCTTTAACACAATTCCTCATATTGTGGTGACCCCAACAACAAAATTATTTTTATTGCTACTTCATAACTATAATTTTTCTATTGTTATTAATCATAATGTAAATATCAGTGTTTTCTGATGGTCATAGGAAACCCCTGTGAAAGGATCTTTTGACCCTCAAAGGCATCACAACCCACAGGTTGAGAATCACTGCTTTAGGGACTATTCAGTGGTGTGCTTTTTTAGTTTGTTCCTTCGTAGCTCTGTATTTCTCTTTTAATAGAAAGGGTTGTGGGAGAAGATTCTATTGGTGATCAACTCAGGTGTCTTCCACGGCCACTCTCCACCTTTTTGTTGTTACTGTTGTTGTTTTCGAGACAAAGTTCTCTGTGAATTTGGAGCCCAAAGGTTAGGCTAGGCTGGTGAGCAAGCAAGCTCCGGGAATCCACCTGTCTCCCTCAGCATTGCAGGGATTACACATATACACCATTGTACTTGCCTTTTTCACATGGGTACTGGAGATCTGAACTCAGGTCTTTATGTGGCAGGCTCCCTAAAGACGGAGTAAATCTCTCCAGCCCAACTGGCTCTGCCTTCTTCTATACTGCTGAGAACAGGCTAGCAGAACTGTTATGCCAATGCATAAAATTAGGCTGATAGAGTTGTCAATGATTCTTCTGTAAAAGAGACTCTGCAGTGATAGACCTTAAGGCTCCTCATGATGCTATCTAGGACATTCATATACTCTGCACATTCTCTTCAGATGAGCACACCTCCACCAGTACTCCAATCCCAGCCTCATATGACCCCCAGAAACATATGGTCAGAATATTATCTCAAAATCAAATGTCTGACAGGCATCTCAAGCTCAACATATCCAAAATAAAGCCACATATTCCATACCAGCCTGCCTTTATTTGGGTATTGTCTACTACAAAGAATCGCTTCTTTCTCCACCCAGAATGCCCCTGCCGGAAATCAGTGTCCTATCTTCACCCTTGTCATTCTTCTCTCTCATGTCTACTCTACTACCAAACTCCACCACTTCTAACTCCTCATCTTTCTAATCCAAACCTATCCATTATCTCCACCCCCCAGGTTATTTTTACTCATATTTCTTGAATCTTTCCTGTTATCCCCACCCTTGCTTTATCTACTTCCTCCCTGGCTATGGGCTTTCACATAACTCTACTTCTCCAAGCAAAACATTAAGCATATTTCCTAATACACAATACTGTCATAATAATTTACTTAATGATTCTCTAAGAACATGTGCTTATTCAATGTATGTCACAGGCTTCTTAGGTTGTCTCAGGTTTTGTCTTTGGTATTTCAAAAGAAAATGGAAAGTCATTTACATTTTCAATAAATCTGAGTTAATAAAGCCAAAGTGATGAGAGAGAGTATTGTATGTTGTCCACCCTCTATACCAATTGCGAGTGCATGGCACATTTATTTGTGTCTTTGTCGATACACCAACATTATTGACAGCACTGTGGCAGTGATTCAGTTCTGTAAACCCAATCCTGAATGGTACTTATTTCTTATGTTCCTCATAACTAATTGCAACAAATCCTGTGCTGTAACTGTTTGTTTCTTGAAATAAGGTCACTCTGTCTCCTAAGCTATCCTGGAATGCACTTTGCAGCTTAAATTGATCTTAGATTCGTTGTTATTGTCTCCTTAGATTTCTGAATGCTGGAATTATAGGCATGGACCACTGCACCCAGCACAATCTCATTTTTTGCTTGACCGTGGATAATTCTTTAAAGCATCGGGAGATGCTTCCCCTTCCCTTTAGCCACATCCCACAGGCTGAAAGGAAGCCCCGTAGTTCACCTTTTACTTTGGTGCCAAGTGGGAAACTTCCCCATCCCTTACCCTCAAACATTGTAAACCTGCTCATTGGCCACTGATATCTGAGAGACTTAAATCCACTCCCTCTGCTCTGGCCAGGCCCAGCTAGCTATATCTGTTTACATCTGTTTGTAATAAATTTTGTATTAAATTCTTTTAGTATGTGAGCCAGGATGGTGGCACTCAGTTATAATTCCAGAACTCAAAGGCTGAGAGGCAAGAAGGTCTCTATGAGTTTGATGCTGACCTGAGCTACACAGCCAGACCTTGTCTCAAAGTAAGAAAGCAATTATCTAAGAGACTGAGGCAGGAGAATCCTGAGTTTGAGGCCAGTTTGCATTACACACCAAGACCTTTCTTCAAGGAAAGTAACTTTGTTTGGGTATATCATGTCAATAACTTTGATTTTTCCAGCCAAATTTTGTTGGGGAGTCTCTTCTGCTTTTCAAGGAAAGTATATAACCCCAAAGGCCCACAGTAACCATGCTTACTAAGAGGGGCACTGTGGAACATCCTCATTAACTCAACAGTTTACTGTTATCTTCAAATCATTTGGTTTTCAGTACATTCACATTTGCAGTCTTTATACAGACAACAGGAGATTTAGTTAATTCACTTTCAAACAAAATTAAAATTGTGATGAGGAATAACCTAGGCAAGTCTATAGACAGTGTCCCATAGATTAAAACTAAATTTCACTGGTTTTTGAGGGAGAGTTGTCCCTATCGTTTAACCTATGTGGTAGGTGCTGTCATGCCAGCTATATGTGAAAATGTGAGCACTAGGGATATTTGAAAATTTCTTCAAGATCATGGAGATTTCTTTTTTCTGCATAAGATTATCAAGCAGAAAAGAATAAATCTCAGACCAGCTGCAGCGCCTGCACTGGTAACTACTGTGCGTGCTGCAACTCTCATGAGTGTCATGTCAGGCCTTGAGGACCAAGCCTTTGTCAATGCTAAATATCAGTGACTCTGATGGGAAGCCACAACATTCATCGATTAGAGTCCTGTTCTCTTCAGGAAGCTGGCCCTACTTCTGAGGATCATGCATACTTTCACCTGGTTGATATACAGATGATGTTCTAAGGTGCCCTCCTGCCTAAAAGCAGGCCTCTACTTCAGAAGTCATCAAGTGGAACATATGACTCACATGCAAATGTCTACAACAACATTAGAAGTCCTGGGTCCTCTTTTTGGAAGTTCAGTGAATACCACAAGTCTCTTAGCCATTTATGCTAGATGGTTTTACTTCTTTGAGGTAAAACAGGATAAGGAATAAATGGATTAAGAGCTGTGAAATAATAGGCATGAATAATTGATCAAAATCAGAGAAGAAAAATATCCTTCATCGTGGTATTCAATCTTCACAACTACTGAAGCAGTTTCTTTTTTAACCTTCATTTTAGTTAAGCATTCAGAAGCATATGCCCCAAGTTAGGTTGTAGTAAATAGTCTCAGATGTGTGTCTTTCTGACTCACACAGGTTTTTTTTTTGTTGTTGATGTTGGGGTTTTTTATTTGTTTTATTTATTACTTAAGGTTACATCCATCACAGTGTCCTCTTTCCACCCCTCCCAGTCTGGCCCTCCCACCCTCTACCCCCTATCCCTTCCATCCCACTCCTCTGGAGTGGAGTGTCCCTACATATCAGTCCCCCACCCCAGTTCAGCAGTCATATGAGGGCCAAGAGCCTCCTCATACATTGGGGGCATACAAGGGAGCACCACTAGGGCAAAGTGTTTTATTGATAGGAAACAAAGTCTATGTTCCTGTTCCCTTTGATGCATTAGTTGTAGTATAGTTATCCTGTACTACATGGCTAAGATCTGATTATAAGTGAATAGATGCCATGTGCATCCTTCTGAATCTGGGTTAGCTCACTCAGGATGAGCTTCTCTAGTTCCATCCATTTGGCTGCAAATTGCATGATTTCGTTATTTCTGATGGCTGAGTTGTATTCCATTGTGTAGATGTACCACAGTTTTCTTATCCATTCCTTGGTTGAGGGATATCTGTGTTGTTTCCAGTTTCTAACTATTACAAATAAGGCTTCTATGAACATAGATGAGGAAACATCCTTGTGGTTTGGTGAGGAGTCATTTGGATGTATACCCAGAGGTGGTATGGCTGGGCCTTGAGGTAACGCTATTCCAACTTTTCTAAGAAATGGCCCGACTGATTTCCATAGTGGTTGTACAAGTTTGCAATCCGACCAACAATGAGGGAGTGTTCCCCTTTCTGCACAACCTTGCCAGCATGTGCTGTCATTTGAGTTTTGATCTTAGTCATTCTGACAGGTATGAGATGGAATCTCAGAGTCATCTTTAGTTGCACTTCACTGATGATTAAGGTGCTGAGCATTTCTTCAAGTGTGTCTCGGCCATTAGGGATTCCTCCTTTATAAATTCTATGTTTAGCTCTGTACCCCATTTTTGATTGGATTATTTAGTTACTTGGCATTTAATTTCTTGAGTTCTTTGTAGATTTTGGATATTAGCCCTCTGTCAGATGTGGAGTTCGTGAAGATTTTTTCCCAGTCTGTAGGCTGCCATTTTGTTCAAATGACAGTGACTTTTGCCTTACAGAAGCTTTTCAGTTTCATGAGGTCCCATTTATTGATTGTTGGTCTTAGAGCCTGAGCTGTTGGTGTTCTATTCAGAAAGTTGTCTCCTATGCCAATGAGTTTGAGGCTTTTCCCCACTATCTCTTCTATTAGATTTAGTGTCTGGCTTTATGTTAAGGTCTTTGATCCACTCGGACTTATATTTTGTTCAGGGAGATAAGTATGGGTCTATTTGCATTCTTTTACATGTCGACATCCATTTAGACTAGCACCATTTGTTGAAGATGCTGTCCTTTTTCCATTGTATGGTTTTGGCTCCTTTGTCAAAAATTAAGTGACCATAGGTGTGTGAGTTCATTTCTGGGTCTTCAATTGATTCCACTGATCAACTGGTCTGTTTCAGTACCAGTACCATGCTGTTTTTATTACTAGTGCTCTGTAGTATAGCTTGAAATCTGGGATGTTGATACCTCCTGATTTTTTTATTGTACAAGATAGATTTAGCTATTCTGGTTTTTTGTTTGTTTGTTTGTTTTTGTTATTCCATATGAAGCTGAGAATTTTTTTCCCGCTGTAAAGAATTGTGCTGGTATTTTGATAGGAATTGCTTTGAATCTGTATATTGCTTTTGGTAGAATGGCCATTTTTATTATGTTGATCCTACCTATCAATGAGCATGGGAGATCTTTCCATCTTCTGATGTCCTCTTCAATTTCTTTCTTCAAGGACTTGAAGTTCTTGTCATATAGGTTTTTCACTTGCTTGGTTAGAGTTACCCCCAGGTATTTATGCTGTTTGTGGCTATTGTGAAGGGTGTTGTTTCCCTAATTTCTTTCTCAGCCCATTTATCTTTTGTATAAAGAAGGGCTTCTAATTTTTTTTTAGTTAATTTTGTATCCAGCCACCTTGCTGAAGATGTTTATCAGTTTTATTAGTTCTCTGGTGGAAATTTTGGGGTCACTTATGTATCTGTAAGTAGGGATAATCTGACTTCTTCCTTTCAGATTTGTATCCCCTTGATCTCCTTTAGTTGTCTTATTGCTCTGGCTAGGACTTCAAGTACTATGTTGAAGAGATAGGGTCAAAGTGGACATCCTTGTCTTGTCCCTGAGTTTAGAGAAAATGCTTCAAGTTTCTCTCCATTTAATTTGATGTTGGCTACTGGCTTACTGTATATCACTTTATTATTTCTAGGTATGGTCCTTGTATGCCAGTTCTTTCCAGGACTTTAAGCATGAAGGGGTGTTGGATTTTGTCAAATGCTTTTTCGGCATCTAATGAGATGATGGTGTGTTTTTTTTCTTTCAGCTTGTTTATATGGTGAATTACATTGATGGATTTTTGTATGTTGAATCACCCCTGCATTCCTGGGATGAAGCTTACTTGATCATGGTGAATGATTCTTTTGATGTGTTCTTGGATTCGGTTTGCCACTATTTTATTAAGTATTTTTGCATATATGTTCATGAGGGAAATTGGTCTGAAGTTCTCTTTCTTTGTTGGGTCTCTGTGTGGTTTAGGAATCAGGGTGACTGTAGCCTCATAGAATGAGTTTGACAGTATTTCTTTTGTTTCTATACTGTGGGAGAGTTTGAAGATTATTGGTATTAGCTCTTCTTTGAAGGTCTGGTAGAATTCTGTGCTGAAACCATATGGCCCTGGGCTTTTTTTGGGTGGGAGATTTTTAATGACTGTTTCTATTTTCTTATAGGTTATAGGACTGTTTAATTTGTTAACCTGATCTTGATTTAGCTTTGGTAGGTGTAATCTATCGAGAAAATTGGCCATTTTGCTTAGATTTTTAAATTTTGTGGAGTACAAGTCTTTGAAGTAAGACCTAAAGATTCTCTGGATTTCTTCAATGTCTGTTGTTATTTCTCCCTTTTCATTTCTGATTTTACTGATTAGGGTCTTTTCCCTCTGCCTTCTTGTCAGTTGGCTAAGGGTTTGCCTATTTTGTTGATTTTTCTCAAAGAACCAACTCTTGGTTTTATTGATTCTTTTTATTTTTTTTTTTGTTTCTAAGTTGTTGATTTCAGCTCTAAGTTTGATGACTTCCTGCCTTATGCTCCTCTTGGGAGTGTTTGCTTCTTTTTTTCCTAGCTCTTCCAGTTATGCTGTTAAGTTGCTCATATGGGCTCTCACAGTTTTCTTCTTGAAGGCATTTAATGCTATGAACTTTCCTCGTAGCACTGCTTTCATTGTGTTCCATAGGTTTGGGTATCTTGTGCCTTTGTTTTCATTGGAGTTTAAGAAGTCTTTGATTTCCTTCTTTATTTTATTCTCTGACCCAGTAGTCATTAAAGAGAGTTGTTCAGTTTCCATGGATATGTAGGCTTTTTGTTATTCCTATTGTTGCTGAAGTCCAGTTTTAAGCCATGGTAGTCTGATAAGATACAAGGGGTTATTTCAATTTTCTTGTATCTATTGAGGCTTGCTTTGTGCCTGACTATATAGTCAATTTTAGAGAAGGTTCCTTGAGGGGCTGAAAAAAAAGTTGTATTATTTTGTGTTTGGGTGAAATGTTCTGTAGCTATCTGTTAGGTCCATTTGTTTTATGACCTCTGTTAGTCTCATTATTTCTCTATTTGGTTTCTGCCTTGATGATCTGTCCATTCTTATGAGTGGGGTGTTGAAATCTCCCACTATTAATGTGTGGGAGTCAATGTGTGGTTTAAGTTTTAGAAGAGTTTCTTTTACAAATGCGGGTGCCCTTGTATTTGAGGCATAGATATTCAGTATTGAGATGCCATCTTGATTAATTTTTCCTTTAACGAGTATGTAGTGTCCTTCCCTATCTTTTTTGATTAACTTCAGTTGAAACTCTATTTTACTTGATATTAGGATGGCTACTCCAGCTTGCTTCCTGGGACCACTTGCTTGGAAAACCTTTCCCCAGCCCTTTACTCTGAGGCAGAGTCTATCTTTGTTAGTGAGATGCATTTCTTGTATACAGCAAAATGATGGGTCTTGTGTACAGATCCATTCTGCAAGCCTGTGTCTTTTTATTGGGGAGTTGAGTCCATTGATATTGAGGGATATTAATGACCAAAGGTTGTTGTTTCCTATTATTTTGATGGAGGTGATAGTTGTGTGTTTCTTTTGGTTTAGCTGCAGTGCAGTTTTTTGCTTCTTCTGTTTTCTTGGATGTACATATCATCTCTGGGTTGGAATTTTCCTTCCAGGATTATCTGTAGAGCTGGGTTTGTGGATATATCCTGTTTAAATTTGGTTTTGTCATGGAATATCTTGTTTTCTCCATCTGTGTTGATAGAAAGTTTTCCTGGGTATAGTAGTCAGGGCTGACACCTATGTTCTCTTAGGGCCTGTAGGACATATGTCCCAGCCCTTCTGGCTTTTAGAATTTCGAGGAGAAGTCAGGTGTAATTCTGATGGGTCTGCCATTATATGTTACTTGACCTTTTTCTCTTATGGCTTTTAATATTCTTTCTTTGATTTGTACATTTGGAGTTTCAGTTATTATGTAGCAAGAGGAATTTCTTTTCTGAACTAATCTGTTTGGAGTTCTGTATGCCTCTTTAATTTTATCAGCATCTCTTTCTTTAAGTTTGGGAAGTTTTCTTCTATGATTTTGTTGAAGATGTTTCCTAGACCTTGGAGTCGGGAATCTTCTCTTTTGTCTATGCCTATAATTCTTAAATTCTGTCCTTTCATTGAGTCCTTGATTTCTTGGATGTTGTGGGTGAGAACTTTTTTAGATTTCTCATTTCCTTTGTTGTTGTACTGATTTCTTCAATTGAATCTTACATGCCTGAGATTCTGTCTTCTATCTCTTGTATCCTAAATTTTTGGTACTCATGTCTGTAGTTCCTGTTCTCTTACCTTGGTTTTCTACCTCCAGGATTGTTTCTGCTTGTATTTTCTTTATTGCTTCGATTTCCATTTTCAAGTCTTGAACACTTTTTGATGTTTTACACATTTCTTGCTCCAATTTAGATGACTTTTTCTGCCAATCATTCAGATCTTTCATAGCCGTGTCTCTTTCCCATTCATATTTGGCTCAGTTGACTTGGAGGTCTCTAGTGGTATTGTCCATTGCTTTCATTTATAAAATTGAAGATTCTTTATATTGTTTCAGAGATTTAACTTCTTCTTGGAAGGACTCTATCATTTTCCTAAGTATAGATTTGTCATCATTTTCATGTGCTTCAGCTGTGGTGGGATGGTCATGGTTTGCTATATTAGCATCGCTGTATTTCCCTGGGGTTTTTGTTTGTTTGTTTGTTTTTCTTTTTTCTTTTTTGTCATATTTGTTTTTTCACTGACCTTTAGCCATCTGGTTGTCCTTAGCTGGTTGTTCCTAGTATCTTCTGGACCTGGTGCTAAGGATGGAGTTTTGGTGTAGGGGCTGTATAATCTTGGTAGCCCAACACAGGCTAGGCAGAGTCTTGTGTTGGGGATTGTATTTCAGTGGGCCCCCTGAAGTTCACCCCTTCCAGTTGTGTCCCAACTGGGAGCTCAGGTAGGGATTAGGATTGGAAGTGTTATTCCAGCCTGCAGAATCCCCTGCTGCTAGTTTGTCTGGTCTGAGGGTTAGGTCAGGGGTCATGTTCCCCCCAGGTAGCTCCTCCTACATGGTCCCCAGGGTTCCTCTGTGCCTCTGGGCCCTAGGCACTAAGCTCTTGTAGTCTGAGTCACTTAAGTAGTCTACACAGGCCAAGAACTCACTTTTCCAGGGGTGGAACTGTAGATGCTGAAGATCTGGTTTCCCACCAGAGGAGCCAGGTGCACTGTCTGAGGAGTCCAATATTAACTCCACAACCCATCAGCAGGGCTTAGACTCATTGGAGTTCCTAGAAGCCTTCCATCCAGAACACCCTCCTTTCAGCCCACTCTGGTATCACCATTCCTGTGGCTGTGCTGGTCTTGGTTTGGGTGCCATAGCTTTCCTTTGGATAGGAAGCCAGAAGGAATCTCTATCTGCTGATTGGGGATGTCTGCCAAGGCCCAGGACACTACACTGGTGCCAGAGGTGTAGCCTGGTACAGGAAGTCAAAGACCTTAACATAAAGCCTGACACTAAATCTAATAGAAGAGAAAGTGGGGGAAAGCCTCAAACTCATTGGCACAGGAGACAACTTCCTGAACAGAACACCAACAGCTCAGGCTCTAAGACCAACAATCAATAACCGGACCTCCTGAAACTGAGAAGTTTTTGTAAGGCAAAGGACACTGTCATTAGAGTAAATAGGCAACCTACAGATTGGGAAAAGATCTTTACCAACCCCACATCCAACAGAGGGACAATATCCACAATTTATAAAGAACTCACAAAATTAAACACCAAGAAACCAAATAATCCAATCAAAAAATGGGATACAGAGCTAAACCAAGAATCACAAAGGAGGAATCTCTAATGGCAGTAAGACATTTGAAGAAATGCTCAACATCCTTAATCATCAGAGAAATGCAACTCAAAAGGACTCTGAGATTCCATCTCACACCTGTCAGAATGGCTAAGATCAAAAACTCAAATGACAGCACATTCTGGCGAGGCTATGGAGAAAGGGGAACACTCCTCCATTTCTGGTGGGAGTGCAAACTTGTAAGACTCACACAGTTTTTAATTGACTGTTTTCCTACTCCAGTCGATACAAAAAAAAAAATATATATATATATATATATATATATATATATATAGTATCTAAAAGGTACAGCCTACCCTTATACCTTTGTATATTGATACAAAATTAGTAGTTTATTTGGCTAAAGTGGTATTGACCATTGTTTATTGTGCAAAAATAAGATTGTACTGGATTACATCGGTATTGATCTTTGTATATTGATACAAAATTAAGATTATAGTTGGCCACAATGGCATTGACCCTTGCATATGGACGTAATATTAAGATTGTATTGGGCTACATAGGCATTGATCTTTGTATATTGATACATAATTAAGAGTATATTTAACCACAATTGAATAGATCTTTGTATATTGATACAAATTTAAAGGTAACGCTTCCTAATGGTATCATACCTAGAGATACTTAAAAATAAAATGTGAAGCTCTGACCTCTTAACACCAACCGTCTAAAACAGTCTAGGATAGTTAAGTAAAACAAACTCCTAGTCATGCAAACATGTCACTTTGTTAGCTACTATGACAGTCTATCACAGATATTCTCTAAACTACCCAGTAATCAAGTTGCTAAGAGACAAGCAACATTTGCTTATCTAAATACAAGAGATGGATAGGGCATCTTCAAAAACCCCAAGAGATCTGCAGAATATGGCATTCAAAGATGTTATCTTTATTTTACATAGATGAGAGCTCTATCTGCATGTACTTCTTCATCCCGGAAGAGGGCATCAGATTCCAGTATAGATGGTTGTGAGCCACCATGTGGTTGCTGGGAATTGAACTCTGGACCTCTGGAAGAGCAAACAGTGCTCTTAACCAGTGAGCCATCTCTCCAGTCCCAAAGATGTTATCTTAAATCAAGATTTTTTTGATATCGAGACATATCAGCACCTGACAGCACCCCCTATTCTACTCCAAGTAGAAGATAAGCATCGAAGAACCTCCACTGTAAGATGGTTGAATTAGTGGCAAGCCTATCTCTTGGCATGAAAAAACCCCTTGCACCAACTGCAGACAGACTGCTGTCCAAAAAGGACAAAACTTGGTAGCAGGGAAGTCGACAGCCTAACTCTGCCAAGACAGGGTAGGTAAGTCCTTCATAATCCCTGCTCTACAACAAATGTCTGTCATAGAAACAGGACCCAAAGGCTGAAGACTGATGCAGGAATGTATGGAGAGAAAATGGGAACTGTCCAGGCAGTCACTGGTATGTCCTTTCTTAGTTTTGGAAGCTGCAGGCCCTGCACTTCCTATATAAGCAAATATATTTATCCCTCTCAGGTCTCTGAAGTGGTTGAAGAATAGATAGCTAAAGTCTCATAGGTAAATTTTGAGTTGTTTAGGAATCAAGAGGGTGTTATAGATCTAAGAAGATACTCTTAAAAGTGTGTTGCAAGTTAGTATGAATGATGAGTCACATATAGACCTTTAAACTCATGGAGATGGTTAGATAGTAGAATGTTAAAGTCATGGGCTAAATATGTATAAACTGGACATGGGGAAGGTATATTGGGCCATTTAACTCTCATAAATGTGGCATATTTATATCTGTTGTTTTGTATAATACTTACTGTTATAAGAGAAGGAACCATCTGTTGGACTGAAAGGGGAAACTTCTGGGGGAAAGAGGGTGGAAGGGCGGGATAGGAAGGGGGGATAGGAAGGGGTTTGTTACTGAGATGTAACTTGAAGAAAAAAAAATAAAGTATTTAAATAAAAAATAAAAAAATAAATAAATAAAATAAAAGCTAAATCTACAAAGGACTCACTGACTTTGTTGTAAATTTGAACTTTTTGAAAAAGAGCTCAGAAGCTCTGCATGAAGAACAGATGATTTTGAGATGTGAGTGTGGGTAATTTAAGGTGGTAAAAAGCATTAATTACAATCTGCTCTGTGTTCTGTATCTTTCATCCTATATCTATATTATTGTAATAACACAAATTAATAACTTTTTTTCTCTGTGATAGGACTTGCTTTTATGATGTAGCATGTCAAATCCATATTTATTCAAACTCATATCTTCCTTCTAAAAGGTGAAATGTTATTATTGCTTATTAGTTTTAAATAAAAATTATATATGTATATATACACGATGAAAAAACTAGCAATAACTTGAAAGCATACGTCTTTTGATTTTGAGATTTTGTATGTGAGATTTTAGTTAATTTTTCAAATACTACTTTTGTCATAGAGTTAATAGCTTATACAAATGGTGTCTTAAAATAAACTGCATTAAAATTGAAAAAAAAGGTACAGCCTAGATACAAAAGCATTGGCAAACCATTTATGTTGACAAAAATCAAAGGTTGAATTAAACCCAGTAGTGGATATGACCTTCAAAGTGGTACAGGAGTCAGATGGAATGTGAGAATCTTTACCAGCAGACATTCCATGCCAGCAGGATCACCTGAGCTGTAACAAAAAGCAATTCAATGATCAGTGTCTGAGAAGCTGTATCAAGGTTCAAGTTCAAATACAAAGCAAGACACCCAGAGATGGTATCAGGAATAAGTTGGGAAGTGAATTCTGAAATTCCTAACAACTTCACTTTCAGAGAGTCAGCAGCCAATGAATGCTCACTCATTTAGGGGAAGATCAGCAATTTAAAACTCATGTTTCCATGGAAAATGAGGAAAGAGAAGATGCTTTTTCTTAGGTTAAATCCTGTGAAGCATCATCAAGAGGAATGTACCTCAGTCCTGTAATCACTGAAACTCATTAAAGGTAGACATGAGGAAAGTCATGTCAGGAAAACACCATGGATCATCTCTCCAGAGAGTCCCACAAATAAAATAAGCACTTGATGCTCAATTCCCTATAAAGTGTGACAGCAACTCTGCAGTCATTTTTACTTGTTTTTTCCAATGCTTGGCCATATTCCTATGGTGGTGTTGATGATGCAAATCTCAGTGGACATCATGGCCTTAGTAACACTCCTGGACTGACTTGAACCTAATGCAACTATTTGCAAAGTTGAACTTAGAGACATTTGGGAGACAAGGGATTGTGACTTCCAAGAGCCTTAATTGATACACAGCCCTTGGATTCAAGACAAGAAAAGCCTACAGGGAGGTTTTGTTCTGTAGGGGAAATGAAGAAATGCCTGGGAGCTGCTCCAAGCCTAGGGAAACTTGGATAGATGCAGATGATGATGAAGGGTTGTTCTTTTCCAGTCCCTGCCCAAGTCCCAAGACAGCGTAGATATTAGAAGCCAAGGTCAGCAAAGCATGGGCTTGTCCCCCTGGCAGAGTAAAGCAGGAATGGCTGCTTTCATGGAGTAGATTTTTTTTTCTGATCCTTACCCATGAATTTAGGATTATATTCCCTTTTCATTTTTTTTAATTTTGTGAAGCAATGGGTCTGGTCTGATGGACCCAAATCGCTTAAAGGAGAAAACAAAAAAGAAAGAAAGGGAGAAAGAAAGAAAGAAAGAAAGAAAGAAAGAAAGAAAGAAAGAAAGA
>CAJQZJ010013817.1:3909157-3927091 GCA_907164525.1 Lophiomys imhausi | reverse complement strand
AGAAAGAAAGAAAGAAAGAAAGAAAGAAAGAAAGAAAGAAAGAAAGAAAGAAAGAAAGAAAGAAAGAAAATACTAAGTATCATGGGATCCATTTATGGTTAGGAAAACAACATACCACCCTGAGACTCCCCAGATAATGTGGAATGTTTTTCCCCAAACTCACTGAAATCTTGTGACTTTGTTCTTTCAGTATTCTTCTTTGTTATCCAAAGAAAGTATAACAATACAAATGACTTTTATTTTTCCAATTTATAATGAAAGTTGTGACAGAGAATAGTGACCAAGAAATACAACATTGGAACTGACAACAGAGAAAACTCAAAAGGCCAAAGTGTGGTGTGGCTAAGAACTAACTGAAGAATCACAGTATTAGCACAGTGTAGAACTGCTGAGAAAATTAGATGTGTGGAAAGGTCGTAGGGTTAGAACTGGTTAGAAGTTCTCAGGGCTAGCTATCCAGCCCATGACATAGTGTTTGTCTAGCATGCACTAAACCATGCTTTGTCTCTAGCACCAGGAAAATTAAGCTTAAAAAAAAAAAAGAAAGAAAGAACAAGCAACAACAAAACTGTCAATGGTTAAGAACACTCAGGAAAAACTAACAAATAAAACATTTAAACATTTACCCTTAAAATACAGTATCTGAAAAATTTGACTTTAATAACTAAAAAGGCTAAAGGGGGGGGAATAGAAGTATTGATCCATAAAACTTGACAAAAATGAAAGGACAGTAAATAACACACTTCCATATCTAAATATTCCACATGTGGTACACAAAAAGAATTGACCTAGGTTAATATCAGTAAAATAGAAGTAAATTAAAGCCAGCTTTTTAAATATTTATTTATTGCTTCAGGTGACATCTCCAGCACAGTATCCTCTTTCCACCCCTCCCATTTCTGCCCTCCCACCCTCTACTCCCTATCCCTTCCATCCAGACCTATTGTGGATTAACACTGGTCAATGAGTTATGGTAGATTCATATAGAAGAAACTTACAAAATAAAAAGTGGGGTGTTTTATGGACATTGCCTCACTAGGGTATAATTGTGCTTTTTATAATTGTCTTACAAAAATGGACAGTAAGTATGCTGAAAACTAAACAACTGTATCAAAACTTCCATTGACTATCAGCAAGAGACAATATTACAGAGTGAAAATGCACTGTCTTCAACTCCAAGGACCGAATCCTAGCAGAGACACGTGGCTTTAACAACAGTAAACTTAACAGTCTCCTCATCTGTGAAATGACCATGCTAATTATATATTTTCCTTTAATGCTTAAATTGCATGATCCAAACCTGAGAAGCCTTGTACACATCCTTTCTCTTGAGAACTTCATCACTGCAACATGTCCATACCTTTTGTCATATAACTTCAGACTCTCACCAAGCCCTCAGGAACTAGATGTGAGTACCTGATCCAAAGGAGGCTATGTCTAGATAGGTGATCAACCTGTCAAAAACTGTAGTGAAAAGATATGTTGAGGTTATTGGCTAAACTTACTTAGGGAGTTTTCAAATCTGATGGGCAACATAGTGGAGCGAGAATGTAATTGGCAGGAGCAGAGAGCAGTAGTGAAGAATGATAGAAAAAAATCAATTAGGCATTGAACTTTTGAGTGAGTAAATAGTCATGAGTAAGTGAAAAAGCAAAGGGTCAAGAAAATAATGCATCTGGAATATAATAGAAGTGAATGGAAAAAGAAACATTGGATTAGTCAGGATTCTCCAGAGAAAGAGAACCAACAGAAGCTATGTAGATATGTAAGAGATGGCTTTTATAGAAATTTCTCATGTGATTAAGAAGACTGAGAAGTCCCATGATATGTTATCTTCACACTAGAGAATGAAGAAACTCAGTGGCAGAACTCAGTTCATATCAGAAAGCTTCAGAACCAAGAGCTCCAGAGAAGGAAATGGACTTCCCAGCTCAAGCAGAGAGGGAGAATTCCTTATCTGCCTTTTGTCATCTGTGGGCAAAACTTCAGGATCTATATACTGCCCACACACATTGGTAAAGGGGAGCATCCTTACCCGGCCTGAAGATTTAATTGCCTGCCTCATGTAGACATGCTGTCATGGCACAACCAGAAATAAGGCTGACCAGCTCTGTGAGTGTTTATTGGAGAAAAAGATCCGGTTGATGCATAAACTGTCACAGTCATGAGTTCAGAAGACTTCCAGTTATGACTGGACCCAGATCTGTGGATAAATTTGTGCTATGTAGTCTTTAAACACATAAAAATACATTTATCTTCTTTCATAAAAGATAAGTTTAATACTAAACTGAGATTTTATTTCTCATCTATCATCCTGTCAAACATTCAAAAGCTTGAAATGAAATATTTTAATTTATGGGAAATGAGAGAACAAAATAGAACAAGCCTTAGGTATAAGAATTTGGCAACATCTAACACAGTAGTATATATGACCTAGTAATATTACTTATAGAAAAACTCAAGTACACACTGACAAAATAAAGACGTACCTTTATGTACAAGGATATAAATGTGTATATGCATGTGTGATTTGAAATAAAATAAATTATAACTGAAGATTAAATGTGTACTAATGAAGAGATCGACTGAACAAATGGAACACCCGCCTAACTGTGTACGGGTGACTGAAGTACAACAGATATTCTATAAGTGGCTGTGAAATGACTTCTAAGATGTAATATTAACTGGAAATGAAAAGCGAAGACAAGGAAGGATTGCTCAATACAATATTGCTTACATGAGGAGGGGGCACTGAGCACACACCTGCGCGCATATATACATGGTGGGCACTCATGGCTCTTGTTACTTGTAACACCTAGGTTATAAAATAACTGTGAGCACTGAATTAGCAAATCCCAGTCCATTACCCTCAGAGAAAATAGGAGGCTGTTTTACTGTTCTCTAAGAACTCAGTGTGGTATTCTATCCAGGCAACTTTTGCAAACCCAAACACTTGTGTCATCAAAAGAGAGACCAGGTGCTATGAAAATATACAGTGCCTAAAAAATAGCTTTATTTTAAAAATATGAATCTGAATCACATAGCAAGCTTTAGTTCTAACTATTGAATAAATGCAATAGAGGAGACAGAAGACCATGAGTCATGACACTGTGGGAATGAAACCTGAAAAAAATCGTTTGTTTCCCCAGGACAAATTACCCAAACTCTTCAATAAACATTTTCTTTGTATTGCTTTATATTTATTATTTATTCCATGTGTGCATGTGTGTCTGTGTGGGAGAGTCCAGGTACACACATGTGGGACTCAGTTCTCTTCTTTCCTTCCACCTGGGATCAAGACACCAAACTCAGGTTTTCAGGTTTGAGCAGCAAGTGATTTCACCAGCTCAGCCATTCTGGTGACCCCGAAAAAATAAATTTTAAAGAAAGTAAACCCATAGATTAAAGAACACTCAAGAGAAACATCAACTCAAATGCAATGCATGAACCTTCTTTATATACTCATTCAAAGTGTGTGTGTGTGTGTGTGTGTGTGTGTGTGTGTGTGTGTGTGTGTATTCTCAGGCATGTGTGTGCATGTGTATTAAGAGAAAGAATTCAGAGAAATTTGATATCCAATTGGATATCTTCATTTTTCTGAGATTCACTACAATTGTAGAATAAGAATAATGACAAGGGTAGCTGTGAATTAATTTAGGATTCTCATATTGTGGTAAGTACCAGGGCTTCATTGTTCTGGTATTTCTAAGTTTAACATAAACTTGACACCTTTCAGACTAAATTTTTAATTCAAATCCCAATGTCATAGGAAACTGAATATATTCATTTTTCTTGAATTTTAAAAGAATTCAGTCAGCATGGAATTATTTTCAAAATCATATTAAGCAAACTTTGAAGAACAGAGTGTCCAGTCACTGACAAACAAAAAAGGCTACAAAATAATGATTAGAATGTGATGTTTTCTGTGTTTGTATTTTCATTAGGTTTATATTCATCATCTTTGGGCTTCACATCCTCTGTGTTTAGAAGGAATTCTCGGCCACCAGCCCACATTCAGACCATCTGGGAAAGAAAAAGATCTTAAATGTTGCTGCTGATGTAAAATTTTAAGATATGATGTTTGTACTTTTAATCTTTTGTAACAAAAACTAGTAACATTGGGTTAAGTGCTGACTGGAAATCCTGTTTCGTAAGCTTTGGATGTGACTAATCGAACTCAGCTGCTTGCATATATGTGAGACAGCTTCCTCCACTGCCATGTGTTTAGAACTTGAGGTGCTTCCTATGTGATTTTATGTTAGAATAGTTCTCCTTTATTCTTCCCCCAACACCTGTCACCTTTGTTTTAGATAAACTGTCCTTTAGACAAATGTGTGTGTGTGTGTGTGTGTGTGTGTGTGTGTGTGTGTGTGTGTGTTTCAGGAATTAGCAAACTTCAAGATATTCTGTACAATTTAGTAAATTCCAATACTTAATTCTTTGTAAATTATACACACAAAGGAATTCTTACATATCTTGTCAATATGTAGAAACAGACTCTCATGTACAACATTTTTGGTTCCATGTAATATTTGTTTTCCTGCCTATCCTGTCTATCCCAAAATTGCTTCCTTAAGCTCTGTCTTGGACAATGTATACCCCATATTCCAGTGTGGGAATACTCCAAGAAGCTTTTGTCATCAAGGATTTTATCACTTATTTTCATAAACATCAAGCTCCTACCATTGACTTCCTCAATCCTGATTCTCTCAGTTGCTCTTCCCAATCGTAGCCTTGTCTCCTCTTAGGGAAAATTTCCCTAATTAGGTATGTGTCCACAGAACAGTGCTTCCAACTCTGAAGCCATGGCAACTCCAACTCTTCCTTCACCCTGACTTGCTACAGCACTATTTTATCCACCTCCAACATGCCTCCCAGCTGTCTGGCCTCCCAATCATTGCCATCTTACCAGCCAGCTTAGTTAGGGTCAGGATCTCCAACCTCCCCTTTAGCATCTCTCATGCCCTCTATGCTGAGACTTTGCTTCCATTTTACAATAGTTTTGCCCCTATTTGATAATTAGTAAGGGGTTCAGGACAAGAATAACAGTCTCATATAGCTGCGGAAAGATTGATATCGTGCTGTTGCTGGTCCAGTTATTACATTTAACTGTTACCAAAAATTAACTGATTAGACACGTTGGAAAGTATTTTGCTTATTTTTTAAGTTTTTTTTCTCTAAATAGGATAAATTTGTACAACTCAATCAGTTTTTCCCCAAAGTAGGCCTAAGAGTTGGCAATATTAACACTTATGCAATTTCCAAGAAGTCAGGATTCCATATTCCCTTAAAAGTTAAGAAAGTAAAACCCTAATTTTCCACCAATGACTATTCCAATTGGGTTAAAGGATTTGAAATGATTTAGTACCCCAAAGAGACAGTTATTCAACATGAAAATAAAAGACTAACATTAAATCTTTGATTAAAGCACATTCCCCTTTCTAGGCCTCAGCCCCATCACCATAAGGGATTTATGGAGTGGTTTATTTACTTTTATACTCTAAAAGTGTGAATTCTTCTAATATATCAGAGAATCTGACAGTCAGTGAAATGGTGGCTTCTACAGAAACATACAAAATCTCTGACACAGTTAACAATTCTATTAAGGCAATGATTTATGAGGGACAAAAGAGTATTGGGCATATTGAAGCCATCCTCAATTCTTGGGTATTATGCTGGAGACATGGTGAAGAACCATGGAGAGCATGCCAGGAACTGCTTCAAGTTAACTACTAACTGAGCTGTACTATGCTGAACAAGCCACCAGACGGGAAACCACACATTTCAGGTTCAGAGGGTTTGAACATTAACTAGATTTCATCACTCTCCCACTTAAAAATCTTTGAGTGTGAACAACAGTACTTACTCAAGTAACTGCGAGCAACACATTTGTTTTCCTGGTTTGACTGCTTTTAAGACATATCAATAGGATGATCAAGGTAGATGGGACAGACAGGGCCCAAAAGACCTGATGTTTAGAGAACTGAATACATGCTGTCTAAACCAGACCACAGATCAACACATGGGTTCCTCTCTGTGTGGAAGTGCATGATCTCTCATCCTCTCCTCCCTCTGTACATCCCTTTGCAAAGAAACTTTTCATTCAGCTTGAAACAGGCTAGGTATGGCTATATTCAGGGAAAATAAAAACCTCTGTGAGCTGCAAAAGGAATAAATAAATACCAGAGAGAAGAACATGTCATTCTTCAAAATTCACAGTTGGACAAACCAAAGAAAATGGACTCATAGGATTTATATTAAAATGTTAAAAGTCAGATGATGTTCCAGTCCACACATGCTGCTGCAGCACAACACTGTGGAATGATTTCTGAAGGATGGAGATTTATTTCTTAGTTTTAGAGGCTACAAAACCTAAGATCAGAGTGCTGAGGGACATGATGTCTGGTAAGGGTACTTCCAGATTCAAAATGGTCATCCTCTCACTGTAGTCTCACCTGGTAGAAGAGGTAAGGAGGTTTCCAGCTGCTATTTTTTAAGTACATAAATGCCATTCATAATGGCTCTGCCTTTAGAATCAACCAAACTCCTTCCCAGAGGCCATGCCTCCAAATACTCTTACACTGGCAAACAAGTTTCTGACCATGGATTAGGGGTACTCAGTAGACGATGCATCCAAATACACCCATTGTCTTTTTCTTTCTTTCTTTTTTTTTTTTTTACTTTATTTTTTATTTCTTCCAGTTACATCTCAATTGAAATCCCCTCCCTACCCCGCCTCCAGTCCCACCCTCCCACCCTCTTCCGCCTCAACCCACCCATCCCCTTCCTTTTTTTTTAGGTTTAAGATATATCTTTTCCCCCCAACAGCTCCCCCTTTCAGTCCAACAAATGGCTCTTACTCTTATAATAATAAATACAATACAAAACAACAGAGGTAATTAGGCCAAAATTATGAGAGTTATATGGCTTGGCATACAATCCCAATGCCCAGTCTATATGTATTTGGCACCTGACTTCAACATTCTACTGTCGACCTATCTCCATGAGTTTAAAGTTCTATATCCAACTCAACTTTCATCACAATTTAAAAAGCATCTTCTTAGAACACCCTCTTGATTCCCAAACAACTCAAAATTTAACTATGAGACTCTAGCTATCTATTCTTCAACCACCTCAGAGACCTGAGAGGGACAAATATATCTGATTATATAGGAAGTGCAGGGCTGCAGCTTCCCAAACTAAGAATTGACATACCAGTGGCTGCCTGGACAGCTCCCATTTTCTCTCCATACATTACAGCATCAATCTTCAGTCATTTGACCCCATTTCTCTGACAGACATTGATTGTAGAGCAGGGGTTATGAAGGACTCGCCTACCCTGTCTTGGCAGAGCTAGGCTGTCGACTTACCTGCTTCCAAGTTTTGTCCTTTTTGGACAGCAGTCTGTCTACAGTTGAAGCAAGGGGTTTTTCCTACCCTGTCTTGGCAGAGTTAGGCTGTCGACTTCCCCGCTACCAAGTTTTGTCCTTTTTGGACAGCAGTCTGTCTGCAGTTGGTGCAAGGGGTTTTTTCATGCCAAGAGAAAGGCTTGCCACCAATTCAACCATCTTACAGTGGAGGTTCTTCGATGCTTATCCTCTACTTGGAGTAGAATAGGGTTGCCGTCAGGTGCTGATATGTCTCGATATAAAAAAAAAATCTTGATTTAAGATAACATCTTTGAATGCCATATTCTGCAGATCTCAAGGGGTTTTTGAAGATGCCCTATCCATCTCTTGTATTTAGATAAGCAAATGTTGCTTGTCTCTTAGCAACTTGATTACTGGGTAGTTTAGAGAATATCTGTGATAGACTGTCATAGTAGCCAACAAAGAGACATGTTTGCATGACTAGGAGTTTGTTTTAACTATCCTAGACCATTTTAGACGGTTGGTATCAAGAGGTCAGAGCTTCACATTTTATTTTTAAGTATCTCTAGGTATGATACCATTGGGAAGCATTACCTTTAAATTTGTATCAATATACAAAGATCTATTCAATTGTGGTTAAATATACTCTTAATTATGTATCAATATACCAAGATCAATGCCTATGTAGCCCAATATAATCTTAATATTACATCCATATGCAAGGGTCAATACCATTGTGGCCAACTATAATCTTAATTTTGTATCAATATACAAAGATCAATACCGAAAATCAATTTTTCCTCACTTATTTTCTTCTTCCCAGTGTAATATGGCTTAAGAAAGAAAAAAAAGATCAATACCGCTTTTTTTTCTTTCTTAAGCCATATTACACTGGGAAGAAGAAAATAAGTGAGGAAAATTTGATTTTCTAAGAACCTTGTAAATGTGGTGTAGAGGGCCAGGAGGTACAAGATAAAACAGAGTGAGTGACAGAGGTGTGTGTGTGTGTGTGTGTGTGTGTGTGTGTGTGTGTGTGTGTGTACTTGTGTGTATATGTGTGTACTTGTGTGTGTATGTGTGTGTTTGTGTGTGTGTCTGTGTGTGTGCTTGTGTGTGTGTGTGTTTTGTGTGTGTGATATTGAAGATATGATCTGAACATCTCTTTAAGATGAAAGAGGATGGCTCAAAAGATGCAGAGCCTCAAAAGATAAGAGCTCAGAGACTATAGGCCCTGGGGGTGAGGAGACAGTGGAGTTCCCAGATTTACAGATCCCCTGACACCATTATTCCACATCTTCCTTCCAGTCTCCCACTCTTTCTGATGATGCCACCTTTTTTTTTTTTTAATGAATTCATGGGTTTCCATATACTGTTCTTTCTGAACGAGCTGTTGGTCCTCCAATTGTCTAATGAGCTCTGACTAGCCTTTTCAGATTGAAGTCACACATCTTCACTGGGAAGTGTACTGATTGTCATCTTCGAGTGATGTAAACACTTCTTCACTTGTACTCACAGACTTGTCAAGTACTGGTGAGTTTGCCCATCTCTGAGTCCCCACCGGGGAGGGAGTGTCTTGAAGTGTGTGGACTATCCCTTGAACACATAATCTTACAGATAATCATCCATGTAACATTCAAAGCATTAATAAAACAATGAGAATATTTTTGGAGCTTAGAAGTGAAGAAAAACATAAACCCTTTATGTACTGAGAAGGTTGAAAGGCCTATGGAGAACATGGAACTTTCTAGAACAACTTTTGCTGGGAAAGCAGTTAGAGGTGATGGGATGCTTTAGAGGCTGAGTAAGATCCTGAGTGCAGCTTAAATGCCAATGGCATCAATTAGTAAATAGAAATCTACAAAATTGAAGCTTATGACCTCCCTGTGAAGTTAAGAGCAACCCTTCCCACTCCCACACTCAATAGCTTTGTCTGGAAAGTAAATTAAGAGTGATCAAATCAGATTTGAGAGACCTCTGGGGCAGAATGCCTCAGACAGCTGGGGCTTTCCTAAGGGCATGAAAATACTAATATTCTGCTCAAGTCCATGATCAAAGGCTTGCCAGACTCATTCAGGAAGAAGAAAATGCACTTAACAGGATTATAGAGGCTTTGATTCTTAATCCATTGCTGTGAGAAAGCAGGGATTTTTGTCTACCAAATAGAATTCAGTGCCAACTATCATTTTTTAAAAATCTGTATTGTAATCACTAGTAAGCAATAACTGGTATATACACAGAAACAAGAAATCATCAGATATAAATCTAATAAAAAATTGAGCACCTAGTCTCACTTCACTGAATCTTTTCCTAGATTCCTGTAGTGTCAGAACATACCAGACAGACTGTTGGAGCTGTGAGGGACCTTGAGAAATGTCTGACAAATGACCATGTTTTCTTAGACAGCACAGTAGAGGCACAAAGTTCTCAGGGTGCCTACCTCATCAGCGGTAGAACTGAGGTACAAAAAATTCCTTTCTCATCTTTCTATGGAATGATTTTTCCCCTGTGGCATGTTATGAAAATGAGGTTAAATTGTACTTAATACTCTCTTTTAATTATTCAGTATATTTCTAAGTGGTTTTTTTCCTAGAAAAATTAAGCTAAATAGCATTTCCGTGTTAAAAATTGTAACCCCACATATCACCAGAAAATATTGTTCTGTAGAAGGAACACTTCCTTTCTTAGGGGTTTCAGGAAGTGGAGATTTTCTTGATCAGACACTACATGCTCTAAGAGCTGTGAAGGGAAAGGCTGACTGACGCGAGAGATGGTGAGTTGATTATAGGAGATAGGAACAGAAAGACAGAACGAGTAGACTGAATGCATTGGGTGTAAGAAAAGATTTAGCATTGCCAGCTAGAATAAAGAAGCCTATTAAAATACAGCAAATATTTCAAGAGAATCAGATTGTCAAATCTGGACTGAAATTAATTTCTACAGAAAAATGCCTGAGAACATATTTCATAGCACACCTATTCTCAGATATGCTGTATAAAAATAAAGAAAATGGAAATTCTGTTCAAATAAGATTGGGAAATACTCTATGCCTGCTTAGAGATTATCAGAGAATTCTGGCATGTTAAATGTGCCAAGTCTTCATGTAGATGAGAAAGGTTTAGAGTATTTTTCAGACTTCTGATTAAATGTGATGCACATAACAGTGCTGCTTAATTATCTGTCACAACTGCGCACACCCAGCATCTGGAAGTGGCATGGCATTCCAGACGTACTTGGCCCTTTTCAACACTTTCTGAGATTCACTCAACCCTAGAGCATAGCATGCCAAAGTTGCCCTGTAAAGGGAAAAAAATGGTAAATACCTCATGCTTTGCTAGATATGTATAGGCTTCTATGCTAATCTGTCTAATTTTTTACAGATAACTTTTAAAATATAAGATAAAGCCTTAAGTTATGGGGCATACAGAAAGAGATCACTGAAAAAATTTAGCTCTGTGACATACTGTGTGTGTGTGTGTGTGTGTGTGTGTGTGTGTGTGTGTGTGTGCATAAACATTACCCATAGTTCTACTAAGAAGGGGAATGTACTTCAGAGAACAACTCAGAAACATTGATCCCAATCATCAGTGTAAAGGCTGGTTAAATGCCTTTGCGAATTTCCACTATTCCTGGAGCTGACATCTCACTTTCCTCAAAGACCCCAGATAATTTGCACACAGGCAGCATCACACACAGAAGGGAGAGCTGATAATAATGAAAAGAAAGAGTGCTGATAATGTAGGGATTAGGGAAGGGGCTGTGGGAGAAGGATGGAGATAGGTTCATTATCTCAGAGATATTTTCAAAGCTTCTTTAAGGAAAACCTTCCATCACCCTTAGGTTATCAGAGGCAACAATGGAAAAGGCTTTTGGAGACCAGAGGGGCGGCCATTGGTCCTTCATGGATTCTGTGCTCCTAGGCACATCTCATTACTATTGATGCATCATAGACTGGTGCTGACTGTGGGGAGGATTTTCACTTTACCTGAAATCCTCCTGGTTACCAGAGGTATTCACTTAGGGCTGGAGTAAAGACTTGGAGAATAAGAAGATAGAAAAGAAAGGAGTTCAACATCTGCCCAACTATTAAGTTTTATCCGGCTCAACAATCCAGCGCTTCCAGCTTCTATCCCACAGAAGTATCTGGCTTGTTTCTATGATATGGTTGGCTCCACAGTAAAGGGGCATGACATCCAGCTCATACCAACTTCAGCTTCACGCCTCCCCACAACCTAACTAAATTAAATGCTTCAATGTCAGTAACTTCAAGTTGGTCGTGGTGAAAGTACTTATATCCTTACACAACAGAAAGTGACAGGAAGCAGACTCTACCTACTTCCTGCTTTCTTACTCATTGAGAACTGATGGTAAAACAGTTTTAAACACATCACAGTATCACACCTAGGACTCTGTATACATGGATACAAGTGTGAATTGTGGTTTTTTTCATAATATAATATTGTTGTTGACTTATTGGGAATTTCACTCGATGCACCCTGATCACACTGGCTTTCCATTCCTCCCAGAGCCATCCTCTCACTCTATGCCCCCCACACACAAATTTTTAATTAAAAAAAAAACACCAAGTACAGTTTGTGCTGCCCATTTAATCACTAGAGCATAGTCAAACCCCAGCCACCAGTCCCTTAGAGATAACTGAGTCCTTTCTCACCTCCCATTCCCGGAAGCCACCAACTGTGAAGACCTACACTTCCTGCATTCTAAAGGAAGCCTTGATAAGAACTCTACAGCCCATGCTTTTCGGTAGCTGGGAATTACTAAAAGGAGCACACTAAGAATAACTAGCACAGGCTAAGTATTCATGGATCAACTAGGCCTCTTGACATCATAGAAGTAAAGCAAAAGAAATTCTGAGAGAGACAGGAGTTAACCATCCCTCTTACCTAAAGCCTTCCATGATCCAATTTCCTGCCCAAGAACACGACCTCTGTACTACATCTTCAGAATCCTGGCTGTACATAGAAGACTTTTATATCTGGGGAAAATTTTTCCTCTTCCATTTCCTTTATTGGAAAATGGTCCCAAAAATAAACCCAGCACAAAAGAGACACATATGTAGCAATGGGCAAGTTATATTGTATTGCACCATCTCCAAATCCACAGCTATCCCTGATTTTAGGAGCTTTCTACCCCATGTTGCCTAGGACAGATGCTATCTGGTTCCCATGTGTATATCATTCTTGCAAGCCGCACTGATATGTAGCAAGTGATGTGGAAACTAACAAGAGAAGCATTTAAAACTGTCATGAATATAGATTTACTTTCATGTTTGACTATAGAATTGTCCACCTAACCAAGCCACTCCTTGATGTCTGAGGACATGAGACCTCTGGGTCCTTATCAGTTGACCTAAGGATAGAACTGGAACATAAGAAAACTGTATGGGGGTTGCATCAGCCATGTGACAGCTGTGAGAAACTGATTGCTTAGACTAAAGCCCTGATATCTTTATGCTTTCTTGTTTCTTGTCTCTCCTAAGAGCCATGGCAGACTGTGGGCTGCATTCCACAGTGTTAAGTTGTTAAGGTTGCAAAGCCTTCTCCACCGCCTGTCCACAAGGGATGATTGGAGAAGACAGAGCTGCAGAGACAGGCAATCTCCCTCCAATCTCTCTGCACGACCCCAACTCTCTCCCATAACTCTTCAGACATTTCTCTTACATTTGCTCTCAAGGAGTGAAGAGTTTTCCCCATAGAAGTTTTCTCAAGGAGTGAAGAATTTTCCCCATAGAAGTTTTCTCAAGGAGTGAAGAGTTTTCACCATAGAAGGTTAAATGAATTAGCACAAAAATCAGTGTTAATATATAACCATGGATATATGAGCAATGAGAAAGATTATTGTGTCACTGGCTACATTTGACTACAATTCAATTACAAACAACAAGTCTTTACAGTTTTTCTTTGATATTCAGAGTATACCTACAAGTTCATTGGGATAAGGGAAAGTTTTTAAAAATAGCTAGAAAACGAAACACAGACAAAGCAGACGCCTGCAGGAAGGAGCTTCTAAAGCATGAATTTGTCCATCATTTCTTGAACAATTTTATTAAGAAACATTTATATTTATATAGCACATTTTAAATGTACATTATTTAATTGTGGATCACCTTTATTTTGAGAGAAATATAATATTACTTCATCCATATGTAGTTCATCATTAATTCATATTGACTTCATAAATGCTATTAAATATTTAAATAAAAACATTTATTTCTTACTTCAAGTTACGCCTCCATTACCGCCCCCTCCCTCCCTCCCATGCTGGTTCCACCCTCCCGCCCTCTGCCCACTCTCCCATCCATCCCATCCCTCCAGTGTGGGGTGCCTCCATGTATAATTGTTGTTTTTAGGCAGGGTCTTAGGTAGCCCAGGCTGATCTCAAACTTGGTATGTACTCAAGGCTTAAGTTCATGATCCTCTTCCCTTTATATTCCATTTATGAATACATGCTACAATATTTGGTTATGTTTTCATTTTTATTTGCATTTATTAACTATAGAATAATGAGTGTCACTGTGACATTTTACATATATATGAAATGTATGTTAATAATATTCACCTCTCCATTACCTTCTCTTATGACCCCAACACCCTCCTCCTGGTACCTTTCTCTTTTTGAACAGTTCCTCTTCTGCTTTCACATCTTATTTTTATCTAGGTCTCACATGGAAAAGGAAACATACAATATCTGTCTGATTATAGCTTATTTCACTTAACATGATAGTTCCCAGTTCCATCCATTTCCTGAAGACATTATTCTGTTCTTTTTGTACTCCATTGTACATATTTTCCATGTATTCCTTACTCATCAATTAATTGCCACATGGATTAATTCTATAACTTGGCTATTGTGAATAACAGTGGGATATATATGGACATACAGTTATCTCTCTTTTGTGTTGACTTTGACTCCCTTGAGTTTGTATGTAGGGTCGAGACAACTGTATCACCAATAGTTATATTTTTAGGTTTTTTGAGGAGACTTCATTCTGATTTCCATATTGGCTGCACTAATTTGTTTTCTTGATCAGTTTATAGGGAAGCCTTTTGAAAACCTAGCAATAAAACATTCTACCCGTATATTTGTGGGTGGATTCTACTCAACTAGTTACTGGGGAGAAGCTGATGTGTCCGTCATACCAGAGCTGAGAACTCTTGACAGAGATTTCATGGGTGTGAGGCAATAGTCACGGTCTTTTTTTTTCCCCTAAGGCTTGGGTAACAAGTGAAAGCAGTCTCAAATTATTCCTTTTGAGACATCATTACATCATGATGACCTGAACACAACCCTGCCCTTGGGTGAGTAAAGAAACTCCAAGGTGTGGAGTATGAAGGAGCGTGACCATAGTCAAGTCATATGGTACTCCTTCCACCCTATGAGAGCTACACACTCTTGTTTCCAAGTTTCTCATCTTAGTGCAAGGTAGGACTAATATTTGGGCTCGTAGGGACTTGTAGGGATTCATTTAAATACGTCCTAATATATTTATACTGGTTAGTTTTAACTGTCAATTTGACACAACCCAGAATGACCTGAGAAGAAAACCTAAATTGGGGAATTGTCTAAGTCAAGATAGTCTGTGGGAGACTGCCTTGGCTGTTAATGGATGTGGAACACAGCATTTTCTGGTAGGGACCCTGACCTGACTAAGAGGGAAGAAAGTCAGCTGAGCATATGTAGGAAGCAGGCAGGCAGCAGGGGGGGCTATTTGCTTTCCTCAGCTCTGATAGTGGATGCAATGTCACTAGCTGTTTATATTCTCACTCTGACCTCCCTTCAGTGATGGACTAGAACCTGGAACCTTGGATCGGAAACTGTAAACCAATCTCCCCATCCCATTTCCTCTAAATTGCTTTACGTCAGGGTATTTGTCACCACAACAAAGATAGTAAAAATATGTAAAACATTTATTTATTTATTTATTTATTTATTGCTTCAAGGTACATCTCCATCACAGTGCCCTCATTCCACCCCTCCCAGTTCCACTCTCCCAACTTCTCCTCCCTCTCCCACCCTTCCCACTCCTCCCATGTGGAGTGTCCCTACATATCAGCCCCTCTCAGCTCAACAGTTATATGAGGGCTAAGAGCTTCCTCTTGCACTGGGGGCCAACCTGGTGGCACTCCTAGGGCAAATTATCCCCTTAATAGGTAACAAAGTCTGTGTTCCTGATCCTTTTGCTGTGCTGGTTGTAGGATAGTTATTCTGTACTATATGGCTAAAATCCAATCATAAGTGTGTAGATCCTATGTGCATCTTTCTGAGTCTGGGTTAGCTCACTCAGGATGAGCTTTCTAGTTCCATCCATTTGGCTGTGAATTGCATGATTTCATTGTTTCTGATAGCTGAATAGTATTCCATTGTGTAAATGTACCATAATGTTTTTATACATTAGTCAGTTGAGGGACATCTGGGTTGTTTCCAGTTTCTAGCTATTACAAATAAGGCTGCTATGAACATAGATGAGGATATGTCCTTGTGGTTTGGCAAGGAATCATTCGGGTGGATACCCAGAAGTGGTATGGCTGGGTCTTGAAAGATCCTAGCCTGAGTAACCAGTTTTGTGAACTAAATAAAGAATTTGGTCGCAGACTCATGTTTGAACCTCAGTACATCTTTTATGCTTTGTGACATTAATTTATTGTTCTTTGACAGCTTGATAAATTTCTCTGGGTGTTATCTTTCTCTCTGTTCAAATGTGAATAAAATGTACCTGAAAAGACAACCACAGAGGATCGTCTTGTTCCTACATCCTCTTCCATGCAGGGAGGTGTAACAGGAAATGTCTTTGTTTAAAGCAAGACACGAGGGCAGAGGGAGTTGCTGCCTAGGGACTCTGAATGAGGGGCACCCTCAGAGGACTTCAGAGGCATTCAGGTAACACTCATTACAGGGCGAAGATGGATATCATTCAAGATGAAGCTGGATCCCCCTACCAGATATCCCAGAGGAAAAGCTCTTATTAACATTTCAAGAGATGCTAGAAATGGGTATCACTGATAAGGTGAACCCCTGGAAACCTGCACTCAACATGTGCATCCTGTGCTATCATGGAGAGAAAGGAAATGTCTGCAAGTCACTTTCCTGTTTTTCAACAAGACAGAAGGCTTGTGCTTATTGTGCCAACTTCGGACTTCTCAGTGGAAGGCAGGCGTGGCCTCGGCAATGCAGTTTTATTTGTTTATTGCAACAACACAGAACACCTACCGCGTGCTGTAGATGGGTGGCACACAATATGTGTGGAAGGGAATTCATAAGAGCAGCAGCATAAAACAGCATGTAAGGACCTTTATTTGGACTCCATCTACAGCTGCAGCAGCCTTTTCATAGAAGAGGTACTTTAGAGCAGGAATGTTTGAGCCACGGTTCCATGTTATGATAGGAAGAAAGCAAAATAGGAACCAGGAGGGAGATATCATCAGTACAAATGTTTGACAACATGAACACCATCTCAGAGCTGGGAAGAAAGGCGTCATGAGAGGTGTAAACAGAAATGATACAGATAGAGTCAGGGAGGTGTGGAAGGTGACTACCACACCGAAATCAGTCATGAACCACTGCAAGGAGAGTCAGCTTGGCAAGGTAGAATGAGAGAAGAATGTCATGGGAGGTCCTCAGAACAGAGCATGTTAGGATGAAGAGGAATATGAAGAAGCAAAACTAGAGCGATCTAAATAATTAGAGAAACCAAAGCGCAAAGAGAATATGCCACATTCTCCTTGTCTCACAGAAGTTAAATGACAGCACAAAGCCTGGAAACCCAGCTTCCTCTTGTCACCCAGGACTGGATTCCCTTCTTTGCACTAAAGCAAGGACCTACTGGGTTGGGGCAATCATTTCTAGCCTGACACAAAAGCTGAGAGTGGTTCTGAGTACTAAGAATACCCTTCAGACCACTTGCACATATCAAGGTCAGGAAGAGGGAAAAATCCCAAACATCCTCAGAAGCCAGGCTAACAGCCAATTTCCAAAGGGAAAAACCCAATTAAACAATAACAATCCAACACTAACAAATCCATTCATATGGCTATTCTTCAGCTACTACAAATGTATAAATATAACTGAATTTAAATATCTATGAAATAATAGCAAGAAAAATAATAGAAAGATAATACTATATAAAAGATAAAATAAAAATAACAGTAAAGATAAAACCAAAAATGTTAGTAAGCTGTTTTATCAAAGCAATGGTAAGTTATTTTAATACTAAAACTATATAGCATATATATAAATATCCTTTGGTATAGACAAAGATATGTGTTTTATTTCTCTCTTAACGTTTTTCTTTTCCACTGAAAATAGCAGGAAAACTATACCAGCTATGGTAACAGATAATCAGTATACAGCTACCTATGTGTCCAGAATTACACCACAATTGGTAGAAGGCAGAAAATAATTAAAAGATCTGTGCTCAAAAGTCGTAGAAGAAGAAGACTGGGGTAACGTAAAATTCAGGTAGAGCTACATTTCAGTAATTGTGAATAGATAAGTTTATTGAGGGATGGATGGATGGATGGATGGATGGATGGATGGATGGATGGATGGA
>CAJQZJ010013817.1:3893473-3909147 GCA_907164525.1 Lophiomys imhausi | reverse complement strand
TGGATGGATGGATGGATGGATGGATGGATGGATGGATGGATGGATGGTGGATGGATGGATGGATGGGTGAATGGATGGATGGGTGGATGGGTGGATGAAATTGACCTATATGCAAGATTATCTGTAATCAATTCAGCAGGATCATCATATTGTACAGAAAGAGGAATATTCTTGGATCTCTTTTCCCAGGACCCCTTTCTAATATGGTCTGCATTAGTTCTGTTGAAGAAAGACTCTTGAGTGAGTTTTGAAAAAAGTTTTTTATTTTTGTCGCGTCCCCCTGACCAGCAGGAAAGACACAACCACGATTCTTCTTCAAGCAGTTTATTCAGGAACCTTGTACATCTGCTTCTTTGCTTGTGTCTCCGCTTCTCCTCCTCCAAGCCCTTATATGCCTACTCAAACCCAATCAGATCATGCCACCTGGTGATCCAAGATAGGCTCACAGAAGGAGGAAGCACACCGGGCTAGGCAGCTGCTACCAAGTAAGGCTTGTTTACAGCTAAGCTTGAGCTTTCTGGCATCAAGCCAGGCGCCATCTTAGGGTTGTGGCTCTCCACATATTTTACCATCATTTATAGGCATATGAGCATTGGCAGAAGGCAGACATTGGGAATATCACCCCAAGAATCAATCCTTAGCATGCTATAATTTTTTTTTAATTGTAATCAAAGTCCAGAATGCATCATGGAAATCTCTCACCTTGAAGCTACAGGTATTGAGGTAAGAGGGACACTCCTAAAACCTGAGCACTTTTTTATTATCCCCTAAAAGGAGGATCATCTTCCAGGGGCTGATCAATCTCTAACCTCCTGTATCATCTTTGTATTTGAAATACCTATTGTGGCTTCTGTCCTAAGCAAACCCTAACTAACATGGGCTATGTGCAATAAAAGTCAAGACAGAGGTGTCCCTGGGATTCCATAAGCACTCAGGATGCTACAAGTTAGACTCATGGTATCTTGCCCAAGCCAGATGTACCAAGCAGTCATATAATCTATTTGTGTGTAAACAAATACCTCTTCTTCCTGCTTTATTGAAATAGCTCTTCAGTTTTCCCTCATTCATTCAAGTTTTTCTTTCTTCATCTTTATCATCAGAACAGATGTCATTTTTTTCTTTAAATACTGTAAATCAATATTGGCCTTCATCAAGAAGATCTCATCTAGGAAATTAATGGTTCAGTTTCCTGACAGTAATGGCCAATTCTCCTGACATAAGCTTAAAGAAATCTTCACAAAAGTGTTGAGAAATCTCCTGCAAGGCCACCCACTTTCAGCAACGACTTCCAGATGAATCTAGCCCCGTGTTCATAGGAGGCAAAGGAGCAATAGCAGCTTTGGCCAGTTCATTCATCGAAATCACTTATCCATTCAGCAGAGGCATCACATATCTGATAGGTACCAGGCACTATTGCTGGGTAAGAGTTAGGATGACAAGATGTGGTCCTTTCATAAGAAATGGGAGCTAGGCATGGGTAGTAACAAATGTTAAAAGTGTAATCGTAGAAGGGTGTTTCTTTTACAATCAAACAGGCAATGCTTTAACCTAAGTGCTATTACACAAATAAAAATAAAAACCAAGAGATGAAAGGTTGACCAACTGCTGAGCGGAAGTAACTTTACTCCCAGGCAGGAAATATGTAAACAGATGGCTGAGATTCTAGGAGGAGGAGAGGCTTAGATGAGAGGATATGGAGTCAGTCTTAAATCCAAGAACTTCTACTGAGAACTCTGGTGCAAAGCATATGGAAAAATGGAGGCAGGGGGGTCAAGGGTTCATCTTCAGTTACACAGTGAGTTTGAGGCTACCTGAGATCCTGGGTATCAACCATTAAACAAATGAACAAACACAAAGAAACCCTAGTCTCCCTCTCCCATTTACCAAGCAAACCACTGCCTGCCATTGATAGCCAGTGACATTTAGACTTCCTCCTACATGTTCCTAAGGGCAAGAATGACTATAGCAGTTGTTGTTACATACACGTACCTTGGATGATGGCTTTCAGAGTACCAAGAAGACTTATCTCCTCAGCTTGAGCCATCCAACTTGGAAATAAAGTCCCCAGCTGACATTTTACCAGAAGTCAGCTCTGCACCATTGGCAGCAAGCTAGATGGCATGTCAGGGCTCATTAATAGGGTAACAGTGTAATTTGTCACCCCAGCCAGGATGCCAATTTGGATAAAAGAGTGCAATGAGGCCAATTACAATAAGAAGCCACAACAACTGTAACCATGTCTGCCCTGAGGAGAACCATAGCTTACCTAAAGTGGAAATAAAAGGTACATGACACTTGTTGAGTTTCTGTCGAATATTCTGCCAGCTGTGTACATAGGCTTTCACTCATGTTAATCCTCATAACATCTTTATGAAGTAAATGTTATTTATTCTCATTTTACAAATAAGGACCCAAGGCTCAGGTAATTAAGTAAATTGCCCAGGGCTTAAAAAATAATAGTGATAGGTGAGTCTATTATCTGAACTCAGAACACCATTACTCTAATATCTAATTCTCAAGACAGCTGTGGCATGGTGCTCTGAAGTAGGAATTTTTGTCTCAGGCTACCCTGACTGAGACTAAACATGCAGGCATTTATTTACAAGTTCAATTACTGTGTGTTTCAATACTTGGTTGAAATCCAACCATAGAGTCAAGTCAATTCAGCATCCTTTTAGGATAAACTAGGTGGTGTGGATACACAATTGAAAAGATCGAACTGCTGTGAAAGATTGTACAAAAAAAGGAAAGAGTCCCCCACCCTGCACATCAGGGTGAGCCCCAACTTCATTCTCTACAGGAACCTTTGCCTGTTGAGGTTTAGTTGAAGACTGCCTCCTGCCACCAGGCCCTAGGTGTAAGGAAGCTTGGGTTTTAAATAGAGTGCATATTGGTTTCTCATTTAGAATGAACTATTAGAAAGAGCTACTTAGATCCTTAGAGAATTTTAGCCCCTTCTTCCTATATTATTCTGAATTTTCTCTATAATTGTATCTGTCACTATGCTGTTTTTCCCCCAATTCAAAAATGCCCCCCATATCAAAGCTATTGAAAGTATTTTTGGAATCTGTTATGATGATAAAGGGTAGGAGGGGAAAATGTTATCTCAACTTCTGGTCTCAGAGCCCTCAAGGAAAAAAAAAATTCCTTTGTTCTGGGAGGTGCCTTGACAAGTACCTTAGGGTGGAGGTGAGAGTGATTGACAAGAATGCAGAGCCAGTGGCTGATATGGATTTTTGAAAATCAGAGCAATTTATTTCTCTCTGGAGAGAAAGGGGCTGAAAACACAGCGATGGAGACTGAAAAGAGAGGAAGGAGGAGAGAAGTAAAATGAGGGGAGGTCTGAGCATTACAATTAAGTCCAGGTAACTTTGCGCTCACTCCCCAGAGTTGAAGAGACTGCAGCCTCCGACCTAGAAGCTATCTCCTTAAACAGCAAATTGTGATAACACAAGAACATGATTTGATATTTGACTCAGAAGTGCTCCAAGTCGATTTCATTGTTCTAGTATACACTCATGTCCCCAGAGTTTTGGCACATTGCTTTACCCCTGAGCATGCTTTTATGAGAGTGTGATTCTGCTTTAAGCCCTTGAAGAAGAGGCTGAGCTTCACTGTCTGAATCAACATCTGAAGGCAGAGGTCTTTGTCCTGAACCAGAAGTGCTCATGAGAGGATGAACCCCTCTAGGAGTCCTAGGGATAGCTTTGGACTTGAGCAGAAGAGAAGAAGACTCTAGCATGGGGATGCCCCAGGTGACATGTAACTGAGGGTGTCTGTTTAATTCTTCCGCAGAACAGCACCAGTGACTTTACAGAGTCTTTACAAACTACTTTCTTCACATGTGGCTTCATTTGGCCACACATCACCTGAGGAGCTGCCTGGGCAGAAGGTGTTGCCTGTGTCCTGAGTACACAGAGTAGGCCTCTTTCTCATGCTCCTCAGGCCCCATTCTTCCAAAGAGGTGATGTGCTGCCTCAAAAGCCCACTAGACAGCTTGTTGGACTATGGAAATCATGTAATCTCAAAAGTCGCATATTAAGGGACAGGTATGTGAGACAAGTGATTTGTCTTAAGATTTAATGGCCCTTTGTTCTGACTGTGTCTTGGAAGGAAACACTGTCCATTGGCTCTGCTATCCCAGAATACATTCTAGAGTAGGTTCCATTCAACCAACAAGTAAACAGTAGGTTCTGAGATCGGGTTTCAGGCCCTCATCAACGACTTCAAGATCCTCAAATGGTCCTGCCTCTAAGAAAATCCTGAGGTCATGCTTCTGCCAGCAGGCCCTGCATTCTGCCAATCTCTTTCCCATGCTAGTTGCTCCCCTGTCCCCAGCTTTGCATTTGGCCTTGCCTCTGCTGGTACATTGTTTTGGTATTCACCCCAAAGGCCAACAGTCATTTTTAGATCTCTAAGGAGGCTTGATCCCAACAGGCTTCATGGGCTAGAATCATTGGACCACACATAGTTCTGCCTCTGCTTTTTGGTGTAGACCCTAGGTTTCTCTCTTGATATGTTTGTGTTCTTTATGTGAGTCCTTTAGTAGAGAAGGCGGAGCCAGGGGAGAAAAGTGAACTCTTGGCTGTGATCTGGACTCTAATGGCTCTTACCTCTTCCTTATGCCAGTCTCCCCTGGCACCAGACAGAAGCTTCCATGATACCAGGCAGAAGCTGTCTAGATAGGCTCCTTCTCTGTAACAAGATGTGCAGGTGTTGAAGAGAGAATAATTATATGATAGAGACCACATCAATACTCGAAAGGCATTACGTCTTCAAGAAACATGACGAGGAACAATTGCTACAATGCATATCTATAGTGACATGAGGGCTCTAGCCTTTGTCCCTTTGATCTAGTAACTGAAACAGACAAACTAAGCCTACTACTTCCACAAGCTCATAACCAACTTGTGAAATGAATCCCCTAGGAGCCTTCACCTGGGAAGCAAGCCATAAAAACAGAATGCCAGGACTTATAAGCAGAATCTGGGTGCTCAAGGTAATCAGTATTCCCAGGGGAGAGAAGCCTCTTTTTGGGCAATCAACTCAAGAAAATTCCAGAGGGTTGATGACTCCAGTGGCCATCGTGACCCAGAGGTTCCCCGCTCACCTGCCAGAAAATACCTGCCATCCTTCTCATGGGACACTATCCTGATTACCCCCCTCATTCTTGACCTCCATTTCTGGCAAGCTATCTGTTTCCTGGATGCTTCACCAATGACAGGCAAACACATGTTATTTCTGAGGGGAGGACTGGGTGCCTGGGAACTCATTTTCCAGATCGGTAACTCCTAGCATGTAGTGTTGGAAGGGCTAACTCCAGGCCTGAGAGAGCTTATGACTCAGTTTTGCCTTGTGAGGGCTTCAATTCCAAACTCCTCAGCACTTTTCCACTGTACTGTCCCCACAAAGCGGCAAAGAGAAGTCAGTGTGACAGAAAAGTGCGGAGCCTGACAGGCTCCTGCATGGAGGCCCTTTGAAAATAGGTAGAGACCTGTGGTTCAGGGCTTGGGACCCCTGGATCCCAAACAGGACCCTTACAGTGATGTTTCATTGACCCTTTATCTGGCAGGGCAGGTTACCATGCAGCCTGCTAAGCAGCAATTTGACAAGTCACAATCTGACCGGCATTTGTGGAGCACGGGTGTCACCTGGTGGCCAAATCTGGACTAACCAACATTATGACAGCCAGAGATAGTGGCTTCACAGCGACTCTATGTGGCTCATTCAATGTCCACTCCACATCTCTTCCCAGCAGTCCTGCACTCTCCTTTCTCTAGGCTTTATTCACACTGACCTCTTTGTCTTCACAGTCATACTAATTGCAATCAATGCATTTCTCCCCACATCAGAAGCAATCTGATGTCCACCATGTGCGGGTATTCACTTGTGTCATGTACTGAATAAGGCACAGAGACCAAAGTCACTAAGCGTCAGTTCCTTCCTTCAACACACTGTGCTAAGATACTATTCTTGGCCAAAGTCTAAGACAGAGGTGGTTCTTATAATGGCTTCATAAGCTAAGAAGTGAGGCCAAGAGGTGACAACCTGAACCTCAGGAGCTTCCAAAGTGCCTCAAAGATGTAAAAGGTAGGCAAGACTTCAGAGAATAAACAAAACAAAAACAAACAAACAAACAAACCACGAGCATCCCAGGCATGGATAGAACAAGGAAACCACAATGGACCCGGAAACTGTGAGGATGGCTGGTAAACCATGTTCTCAGTTTGAACATCTTAAGGCAAAAATGAAAGAACTAAAGCCATGGATAAGTAAGTCGTTTCATTCTGCTTTTTTTTTTTTAAGTCTATTTAGATCTATTTAAGGCAAGAATATAGGGAGGTTGGTTAGTATGCCTATATGGAAAAATGTATTCCACTGACCAGATAATTCAAGGGACACTGTTATGAACAAGTTGTGTACCAGGTTCTGTTCATACCCAATCCTTTCCTTAGAAGAATTTTTATTCTAGAGCATGAGGGTAGAGGAGATACAAGATGTTTCAAAAGTCGAATGGACAGGTTTTTGGTGGTCCATGGGTAAGAATCAAATATGTCAACATTCTTGTCTAAGTGATTGATAGGGAGGGAAGTGAAGTCACACACCGCTGGAAGGGATTGTAAAGGACAAGCTTGAGAGGAAAGGAAACACATGTATTTTGAAAAGTAATCAGTAAACACGGAATGAAATTTGAAACCCAAATTCATCATCCACAAATTAACATTATAACAACTCTTTCTCTATCTCATGAAAATTCAGAATAGCTCTCATAAAAATATTGATTAATACCTGATCATCAGACACTGGAGCAGGAGAGCCCTAGAAAGTGAGCCTGGAATGTTTCACTGTAGCAGGCCTAGAAGTCCCTTCATCAGAAACCCTTCACGTCTCTTTCTTTGGCTAACTCCTGGTACTTAACACTCAGTGCAACCTTACATAGCATCATTGGCCTGTAATCTCAGCTTCTCTTGAGGCTGGCAGGTAGAATACAAGTGTATAGGTCGCTTACGCTACCAAGTGAATTCAGGGCCAGTCTGGGCAACATAACGAGGCAACCTACAAAATAAAATTAAGAAGCGAGCTGGAGATATATCTCACATATGTCTAGCACAATCAAGGTCCCGAGTTTGAGTTTCGTGCCCAGTAATCAAAACACCTTATCCTAGGTGCCACAGTTGCACAAAGTCTCCTCCGAGCACACCTAGCTGCCAGCCACTCTTGCCCATGTGTGTGCTGTAGTATGACTCTGTTCCCACTTACACGCCCAGCTCTCATCTCTCAGTATAGTTTTATGTACTGTAATGTAAGCCAACACAGTGGAAAGTGTATGCCAGGGCTTGAAAATGCAGTCCAAAATTTCTTTGCATCACTGCTGTCAAGAGGTGGAACTTATTGGGGTATGTTTGTGACTGCTTGGAGAAACCAAATATGGCAGAAATGATCATCAGACATTTGGTGACTTCTGAGCCTAGAAAAGCTTTAGAAACATTCTATGGATTTCCAGGGGAGTGATTTTCAGATTCTTTTCTTAACCCAGCTGTCATAAAAGAAATCTGCACTGCAGGGAAAGGCCAAGTGTAGGAATCCTTTTGACCATTCAGAAGAACTAAGAGTCTTCCAAGCATCCCAGTCCACGCTACATATGTGTGAGTGAAGAAGCCATTTGAGAAGAGAATCATCCATCTCTTGCCATTTTGCTTCCCATTTAATTCCAGCTGAGGCCTCTGAAGGTCTGTTGGAATGTTAGGTTGGAATTGTGTTGCGCTGGAAGCAGCACTTCTCCAGGCAGAAGATCCTGTGAAGTCAGTACCTGGGCCTTCTGCCTATGTTCTAGGATAAATGACTCTGAGGTCTTATCTCTGATGAGGGATAAATTTAACTCCTTATCTTTGGAAATTCTAACTTCCCACTATTCTAATTCTTCTTGTCACATTGGGAGGATAATTCAATCATGCTAAAAGAATTTAAGGGCCATCAGGGAGGTTCAGTAAGTGAAAGTGCTCATCCCAACAAGCCTGAGGACCTACAGTTGATTCCTGGAACCCATAGTAGAAGAATTGGCTCTTGAGAGTTCTCCTCTGATCTATACATTTGTGATGTGGGATGTGTGTGCTACATATGCATGTGTGTGCACACAAACACAGAACAAATAACATATTCTTTCAAAAGGCATTCATTTGGTCTTGGATAACCAGTCATTGTGCTCTCTCCTGGAGAAGACTTTGTCTCCAGGTCTTAGCATTCTCCAGTTGCCTGTAGTTCTTTGTGAGGGAGAGAAGTCCCATGGGCTTTTTCTCCTCCATGTTAGTATGTCTTTTGTTGTCCTTGTTCAGCTCACGTTTAGGCAGTTATGTTGGTGAGACTTTATGGGTGTAGCTTCTAACATTCTTAGGAAACAATTTTAAAGCAAACTTCCTGTTTCTCTGAATCTTACAATTTGTTCACCCCCTCTTCTGCAATGATCACATGGGCAACCCTGAAAACATACATCCAAGTAATATTATATAGCCTAAATAGGTTGTATTTATGTGTTTAGGAATACACACACACAAACACACACACACACACACACACACACACACATCAACAATCAATGAAAAAAAGACCAAGGAGCATACAGGAGGGTTTGGAGAATGGGAAGGAAAGGGAAAATGACATAATTATAATGTCAAAAAATTAAAACTAATTTAAAAAACTGAAAACATCATTCAGAATAATGCTGAAAAATTGATGTGAAATATCCCAAAAAATAGCCCCCAGAAAATTCAAAACTGTCTACCATTTACATATTTCCATGAGTTTTTTTCACTAGTGACTCTAATATTCAAATATAATCACTTTGTTTTCTCTGATTGCTTTTTAAATTTTCTTATTGTTTTAAGACGGGGTCTCACACTGCAGTCCAGGCTGCCTTGGAATTAAAGATGAAACCAAGGCTGAGCCTGAACTCATGAAAATCCTGCCTCAGCCTCCTGAGAGGTGATAACTCTTACAATTGAAAAGCCTAGTAACTGCTTACCAAATGCCTGCTTTGTTCAAGAAATTCTCAGATGCCAGAGACATGTCAATGAATAAAGCGATGACCTTTGTGCTGAATGAGCTGATGCCATAGGTCAACCATTTACTGTAGTGTGTTGTAGACTCTAATTTTGAGTCTTAAAAATTATTAATCACACAGGTTAAAGGGGACTGGGATGCTATGACATTTTAGGAAATGCTTGAAGATGAATTAGGCCTTCATAAGTGCCTGAAGGTATCATGGGTCCAGTATCTCTCATTTAGACAATTAGGATGGATGTCTGGAGAGGGCTTGAAGTTTCACTCCAAGATGACTGGCTGAGTGTGATCACACCAATATATTGTAAATGTCAGAATCTACACAGCTAACAATGCAATCCAAATACTAGGTTCACATAATACTAAGCCATGCTCTTAATTCAGTGATTCTCAGCCCATGAGCTGTGACCATATTCACTGGGATTACCTAAGACCATCCTGCAAATCAAGTATCTACACTGCATTTAATAACTGCAGTAACATTACAGTTATGAAGTAGCAATGAAAATAATTCCATGGCTAGGAATTACAACAATGTGAACTGTATTAAAGGGTCACAGCATTAGAAAGGTTGAGAACCACTGCTGTAATTCAACAAAGTTTCATTTTATACTTACTCTTATTCAAGAAATATTTGCTTAAGTAACCTACATTTATAAAGATTTTCTCTGTATTTTTGTTCTGTCAGTTTATTATTTTAGGTTTTACATTTTGGTTTAGAATACATTTTGTATTAGATGTATGTATATTTTTAAATTGATTTTGTAGTAGTCTACAGTGAGACTCAAGATCATTTTCTTGGCATATGACTAGCACATGCGTGAGAAGATTGGCTTTTTCTTCAATGAAAGACCACAGTGTCTTCCAATGAATGACTCAGCCACTGGACACTGGACTCATGATGCTTCATTGATCTGTTTGTCTGTCTTCACATCAGTATACCAGAATAGCATACTTTTTCTGAAGCTTTATAATAAGCTTTGAAGTCTAGGAGCCTAACTCTCTTAGTTTTGCTATGTTTTCAGGGTAATTTTGATTGTTTCTTTTCCATATAAAATTTAGAATTGGTATGTATATATATATATGTATATATTCACCTTACTGATGCATATATGCACATATATGTATATAATTTACATTACTGATTTATATATGTATCAGAAAGTCAGAAGGTAATTCACCTTACTGTATCATATATGTACATATATTGTGTATATATGTGTTTTATATAATATATATATATTATAATTACTCAATAAGGTGAATTATCTTGATTTTTCCAACAGACTGATTTTCAATCTTGAACTTTGGAGATGTTCCAATTGGTCACAAGGCATTTTCAGTTTGTGAACACAAGTTTACAAATTGAACTTAAGTTCAGTTTGATGTTGGGAGAATATTGGTCTCATAGAACAAAACAGGAAGGTTCTACATTTCCTGGAAGCACATGCTTAGAATGTGGTCTATTTATTGCTGTTTCTGGACTTCACCTGTATACACAGCTGGGCCTGGAATTTTAAGTTGTACTAAAAATTCAATGTCTCTAATAGTGTTGTTCACTCCTGAGCTTTGTTTAGTCTATTTTTTTAGTTGTACTGATGTATCAAAGTAATAGATTTGGTAAGAAACCGAAATTTGCAATAAAAAAAAAATGTATCGGGCGATGGTTTTGGGGGCAGCAAAGACCAGAATTCAGCACCTGGTGAGGACATTTGTGCTGCGTCATCCATAGTGGAAGAAAAGGGGGAAATGTGTTAAAAATGGTGAGAGAGAACAAGAGAGACCAAACTCAGTCTTTAGAAACGATCGCCCCCTACTCTGCCTCCAGTAACCAACCTACTTCCTAGACACTGACATTACTATGGTCAAACCTCCATGGTGGGGATCAGGGTTCCAAGCATGAACTTTATGGACTATTTCCAAACAACAGCAGATCTTACTGAAGCCAGGCTCTTATTTACCCATCAGGTTTTACTATTAAGTTTGAAATAGTGTCTATTGCTATGTCTTCAAGTTACATAACTTTTCTTTTGCTGTCTAATCTGCTGTTAATCTACCTAATTGTTTTGAAATAAACTTCATAGTTTACTCTCTTGTGTTGTTTTCTGGTTCTCTATCTTCCATATCACTACTTAGTTTATCTTCCACTTTTTTCAGCCTCTGCCTTTTCTGGTTGTATATAGCAAGCACATAATTACAATGTCCTTCTACATTAATTATTTAATCTGTGCCAGTGCTGGCTTTATTTTGATTTGTTTCCTTGACTTGTAGATTATATTTTCTGATATTTTGAATGTCTGGTAATTTTCTATTGGACAGCAAACATTTTGAAATTAATCTAGTATTACTACACACACACACACACACACACATATATACATATATATATATATATATATCTCAAAGTGATTGGTTCCATAATGGCATCTTCATTTAAGAATTTCATGTACTTTGACCTATTCAATCCCCATTGCCCTCAATGTCACCATTGCAACTTCTCATTTCTGCTACTCTTCTTCCTCCTCCAAGAAAGCACTCTCTGGTTCCACGTGGGAGAAACACAAAATATTTGTCTTTCTGAATCTGCTTTACTTTGCTTAATACAGTGATATTTAGTTGTTTCTTGAACATAGGTTTCATTCTTCATGGTTAAATAAAACTCCACTGTGTATACACACTATATTTTCTTTAGTCATTCAACTATGGATAGATACCTAGGCTGATTCCATAGCATAGATCTTTTTGAATAGTGCTGCAATAAACACGGAGATTTTATATATATATATATATATATATATATATATATATAAAGATTATGTATATGAAGATTTTATATATATAAAGATTATATATAGTGATATCCATATATATTGACAGATTGAACATATATGGTAGTTATGGTAGTTTTTAGTTTCTGAAGAACCTCTATACTTATTTCTATAATGTCTAGACTATTTTACACTTCCAGCAGCTTTAATTGCAATTTACAGGCTGAATTTTAGGCCACAGTATATGAGATCAGGAGTCTTTAGAACAGGGTTTTCTGCTTACTAGGGAATTCTTTGACTTATGGTTTCCTTCTGTGGCTGGCACACACACTTTTATTTGTCCTGTGTGAATTCAGCGACCCTTTCCCCAATCCTTTCACATGTCCCACCCCCTCCAGTGACTTTGGTGATCTCCATGAAGACCCTGTGAATTCAGCTTAAACACCATACTTATATCTCCAAGTATCATCAGTTCAGCTCTCTCCTCTCACATTCTGCAGTACGAACTTTACGCACTTTGCCTGTCTGCATTCAAAGCTACTTTTTCCTCACAGGGAAAGTTCAGAACTCAAATTCTCTCTTTCCAAGCTGCCACAGGAAACCTCTGTGCAGATGTCACCTGAGGTTCAACCCATCTGGGCTCCTTCCCTCAGAGACTGTCATTGTTTAATGAGTGGAAATCTGTTCTTCTATCTAGGCTAAAAAGAAGTAATAGCCATTTTTGAAGGTAAGGTTTTTATTTCAGTGCTGTATGGTTAATCTTTAAGGAAAAAGAGTAAAAGATGATATTTCCACTTAAACATTGAACTCTTTGATATTTGAGTTCAAATTCCAGTTTTGTCACCTTGGACAAATTACCAGTTTCTTTGACTGCAAGCACCTAAGTGGTAATACAAAATCAATAATACCTACCCACCGAGTATGAGAACTAAATGTAATATAAACAATCCGCCTTCTATCAGAGAATTGACCCCTTTTCAAAATTATTTTCTTATACACCCCAACCACAGTTTCCTTCACTTCCCCTCCCCCCCCCATTTACTCCTCCTTTGTTTCTCTTCAGAAAAGTGCAAGCCTCCCATGGACAGCAACAAACATGGCAGATCAAGCTGCAGTAAGACTAGGCACCTCCATCCTATTAAAGCTGGACAAGGTAACTCATGAAAAAAGGGACCCAAAAACAGGCAGCAGAGTCAGAGACGGTCCCTGCTCCCACTGTTAGAAGGCCCACAAGAACACCAAGCTCCACAACTGTAACATATGTGTAGAGATTCTAGGTCAGTCCCATGCAGGTTTCCTGTGAGTCCAGGTTAGTTGATTCTGTAAGTTTTCTTATGGTGTCCTTGACCTCATAAATCCTTCCTCCTCTTCTGTGGGATTCCCCGAACTCCACTTCATGTTTGATTGTTGGTATCTGCATTTGTTTCCATAAGTTCCCAGGTGAAGCCTCCCTGATGACAATTGGGCTAGACGCCAATCTATGAGTACAGCAGAATATCATTAGGAATCATTTCATGACACCCCCCCCCCCCCGTCAGTAGGTGTCTAGGCTACACAGCCTCTGGTTCCTGGCCCTCTGGGCATTATTAGGTATGGGCTCCCTCTTGTGGCATTGATCTCAAACTGGACCCAGTCATTGCTTAGCTACTCCCTCAATTTCTGCATCACCTTTACCCCAGCACATTTTGCAGGCACAACAAATTGTAGGTTGAAGGTTTTTGGCTGAGTTAGCATCCCAGTTCCTCTACTGGGATGACTCTGAGATATTATCTTATATCTGTCAGAATGGCTAAGATCAAAACACAAGTGACAGCACATACTAGCGGAAATGTGGAACAAGGAGAACATTCCTCCATTGCTGGTGGGAGTGCAAACTTGTACAGCTACCTTAGAATATGGCAGTTTCTCAGAAAATTGGGAATATATCCACCTCAAGACCCAACTATACCACTCCTGGACATATACCCAAAGGATCTTCCATCCTAACACAAGGGCACTTGCTCAACTATGTTCATAGCAACTTTATTCATATTATCAAGAAACTGGAAACAATCTAGATGACCCTCAACATAAGAATGGATAAAAAAAAGTAGCACACTTATGCAATGCTGTACTACTCAGCTGTTAAAAAATAACATCATGCAATTTTCTGGCAAATGGATGGAAGTAGAAAAAAAAATCACCAGGACCCAGAAAGACAAACAAAAATATGTACTCACTTGTAAGTGGATATTAGCTGTAAAGGATAACCATGTTACATCTACAGACCCAGAAAGACTAAGTAACAAGAAGGGCTCAAGTGGGACACATGACCCTCCCTCGTAAATAAAATAGATATGGACAGTAGATGGGGGTGGGGAGGAAGGGGTGAGGACAGGAACAGGAGGGATGGGGAGGGAGGGAGAGGGAGAGAGTACTTAGGAGAGACAACTGGAATTGGGGGACATCTCAGGGACAAGCTCATGTAATGGAAATTCCCAGGAATCTACAGTGGTGACCCTAGTTAAAACTGCTAGCAATAGGGAATATGAAGATTGAACTGGCCATCTCCTGTAAGAAGGCAAGAGGATTGACTTTTTTACATTAGTTTCCTTTTGTTCCCTTACAAAGGACTATTGGAAGAAACTACTTGATAGAGCCCAGCCTATCTGGTCAAGTGATTGTAACTGTTATCTTCTAAGATTCTGTTATACAGACCTTAACATAAGGCTGGCCACACTAAATCTACTAGAAGAAAAATTGGGAAAAACCTTCGAACTCATTGGCACAGGTGACAACTTCCTGAACAGAACACCAACAGCTCAGGACCTGAGACCAATAATCAATAAATGGGACCTCATGAAACTGAAAAGCTTCTGTAAGGCATAAGACACTGTCATTCGAACAAAACGGCAGCCTACAGACTGGGAGAAAATCTTCACCAACCCCACATCTGACAGAGGGCTAATATCCAAAATCTACAAAGAACTCAAGAAATTAAATGCCAAGAAACCAAATAATCCAATCAAAAAATGGGGGACGGAGCTAAATAGAGAATTCACAAAGGTGGAATCCCTAATGGCCGAGAGACACCTGAAGAAATGCTCAACATCCTTAATCATCAGAGAAATGCAACTCAAGACGACTCTGAGATTCCATCTCACACCTGTCAGAATGGCTAAGATCAAAAGCTCAAATGACAGCACATGCTGGAGAGGTTGTGGAGAAAGGGGAACCCTCCTCCATTGCTGGTGGGAGTGCAGACTTGTGCAACCACTATGGAGGTCAGTATGGCGATATCTTAGAAAACTTGGAATAGCTTTGCCTCAGGACCCAGCCATACCACTTCTGTGTATACACCCAAATGACTCCGCACAGAATCATAAGGAAGTTTCCTCATCTATGTTCATAGCAGCCTTATTTGTAATAGCTAGAAACTGGAAACAACCCAGACGTCCCTCAACTGAAGAATGGACTAAAAAACTATGGTACATCTACATAATGGAATATTACTCAGCTACCAGAAACAATGAAATTATGCAATTTGCAGCCAAATGGATGGAACTAGAGAAGCTCATCCTGAGTGAGCTAACCCAGACTCAGAAGGATGCACATGGCATCTATTAACTTATAGTAGGATTTTAGCTATATAGTACAGGATATCTATACTACAACCAACGCACCAAAGGGAACATGGACATAGACCTTTTTTTGTTTGTTTTTTAGTTTTCTCTCCCTGGCAATGAGACACTTTTCACTGGTGGTAGTAGGCCCCCAGTGTATGAGGAGGCTCTTGGCCCTCATATGACTTCTGAACTGGGGCGAGGGACTGTTATGTAGGGACATCCCACTCCTCTGGAGTGGAATGTC